>KK502919.1:4144-107329 GCA_000688735.1 Glossina austeni | reverse complement strand
TGCATAAGCTTAGCAACCGATAGTAACCGATAATAGTTAACAGCAATTATTTTTGAATCATAATGACTTTCTAGGGTTAAAAGCTAGTTTAAGTACGACATTGGTAAAGCTCGTGTATTAAGCAATGTTGCTTTAATGGACTTTAAGGAGTTTGATAACGAGAATAGATGATAGACGTCATTTAGGTTCTTGCAAACAACTCTGAGCGGGTTAAATAGCTCATAATTATCTTTACACTGACTAAGCTTAACTAAGAGAAGCGGTTAGGGACATTAAAGTTAATTTCACCAAGTAATAAAGGCGAGTCAATAGCACCATTTATTTGATTTGATTACAAAAGAAACGCCAAGAACAAATCTACGTTTCTCAAAAGACGGTAAGCACAAAAGAAGCAACCTATTTTCATAGGGAGGAAGAGAGGCAATCGGATCCCAACCCAAATTCCTAAGGACAAACAGCAAGAGTTGCTTTTGAGCAGATTCAATTAAATCTACATAGCACCTATATGAAGGAGACCACACAACAGAGGCATACTCGAGTATAGGTCTAACCAAACACATGTGCACCCTTTTGGTAATGTAAAGGTCATCAAGCTCTTTGGACCATCTCTTTATAAAACCAAGCGCGGACCTAGCCTTGCTTAACGAGAGCTCAATGTGCAAGCTAAAACGCAATCTATGGTCAAGGAGAACGCCTAAATCTGTGAACGAATCGACGTCCTCCAACTTGTGCGAATCTATGAAATACAGGGTAATGAATGGCTTCCTTCTTGAGAAAGAAAGCTTCTTACATTTATTTAGGTTTAGAGTCATATGATTCAACGAGCACCATGCAACCCAATTATTCAGGTCAATTTGAAGCTGATGTGATTGCGACTCTATGGAAAAGGAAGAAAACAGTTTCACATCATCAGCATACGTTAAGATCTGGCTGGATTTAATCACCGAAGGCAAATCATTAATGTATAGATTAAATAAAATGGGTCCTAAGTGGTTCCCTTGAGGTATGCCAGACTTTCAATGACCTATTATGCAGATAAGCGCTTATCCATTTCACTAAATGTGAAGGGAAGCCAGAGGCTTGGAAGATATATATATTTATGGTTGACCAAATCGAACGCTTTGCTAAAATCAAATCAAATCAATGTATATGATATCAGTGCGAGGACCACTAGAAAAAGCTTTAAAAACATGACAAGTAAACTGTAATAAATTGGTGACTGTAGATCTTCCTTTTCGAAAGCCATGTTGGAGTGGAGAAATATACGATCTTATGGCAAAGGCCTACGTCAAACTTGAATAGAAGTCTTGGGTTTTTTATCAAATCGAAATATAAATGAGAAATGATAATAGAGAGAGCACAGAGTTGCTTTCAATAAATAAAAAAAATGAGGAATAAAAAATCTCTCTCATCTATTAAACGGGACGAAGTAAGAGAAATGCCGTGAGTATATCAGTATCTCCTTTTACTCCCTTTTAACTTGTGAGATTTTTAGGGACGCTGACGACTACTTGCGATAATTAAAATAGTTTATAAGCAGTGAAATGAACGAAAATCAACTGTGGAAACTTCTCTCTTAACACGTCTGGGAAATGACTTTCAATATTAATTTTAGGAATACGCAAAGGGCCATATGGTTAGAATAGCTTGGAAATTTATTTGTTTTAAAATCTTATATGAAAACATATATCTATAGAAAATTCCTATATTTAAATTGAATACGGATGATAATTGAACCGAATCATTAAAATTCCACTTCTTGTCCATCTTCTTATTGATTATTTACTGTGGTGAAGCATGAAGGCATTTTCTTCTAATATATTCTAAGATTTTATGCCTATCGACATCTCAAGGTTTCGATAATTAATAGTCTTTACTACTTATTATCCTACACTAAATGAAAATAATTGAAAAGAATATTTATTCCCAGTCTCGATTATTTTATGGTATATAGATTTTTTTTTGAATTTTGCCCATTAACAGTATTCAGGTTTATAGAGTTGTAATAAAACGTCACGTTCTTTATTTCAGTTTACCCCTTTCTTGTCTTCATTTGAGTAAACGACATGATTCGGTTTTGAATTCCTTCTTTAGCATTTGAAAGTAGGCTGACTTGCAAAGAAATTAATGTTTGTAAGAGAAGCACGCACCAAAAATAATAAGTGAAGTTTTCTTCTGCGGTATATTCCTACATTTTGAAAGATTCATTCGAGAATGTCTTGGTCTAATTGCTCGGGGATTTTATTCAGTGAGCTTCAACGTTTTGTCCACAACTCCCACCGGTTTTATCTTCTTTTAGTAAAATAGAGTATGTCATTCTTGGCTACAACCAAATGGGCAAGTTCGGAAGAATGGAAAATGATGAAGGATTTGCTGAGATTTGAGAAACGACTTTAGGCTTAAAATGGCTAAAACACAATCGAGGAAGTGTCTTGCGTATACTAGTAAGTATAAAGTGGAACAAGTAGCAGCCATTTAAGTGGTAGAGCTATGGTAGAGAAAAGGGATTGCCACTATATATCGGACGCAGGCGTTGCATCAAGTAATGCCAATATCTTTGAATGGTACAAACACAACTTAGGTACAAAGATAACTTGAGGACATTGTCAAGCTTGTCATCACTGCACAACTTTCGTGGCGAACACTTTGCGACTTTATTGGCATTTGTCTTGCGAGAAATTATAAAGAATTCAATTTGGAATTTAAAAAGTTTACAATTTCACAGTTTATTGCCAAAAGAGAAACTTGTGGCTTTTCTCACATAGCGCCTCTTATCTGTTTGTTAATCGTTTAATCACAAATTTCGATAAATTTCAAGTATTTTTCATTTCCTACAACATCAGTGTAAGAGAAATATAAAATATACAAATAATTTCTAAATTTAAAATAAATCGTTTGCTTTAAAGGAACCTTTGCAAGTTCATGATAGCTACAAAGTGTTTCGTTTAAAAAAAAAATAAAAATCCACAAAAATATAAAGACATCTAAAAAACATCTAAAGACGAAGCGGATAACATTTAGTAGATAAGTTATTATTAATTTGAAATTTAAATTCATCATGTAAAAAATGTAAAATTATTATATAAATAAATTAAAATGATAAAAAATTGATCGTTGTTTCATTTGTATTTAACTTGATAATTATTTATTTTTATTTTTTCCTTAAACCACCATAAGTGGCATTTTAAAAAATTTTCTAATTTTTTGGTTCTTTTCTTTTCACGTTATATTAATAATTCTTGGGCGGAGGACAGGCTGTATGGATGCGGCTACCTCCACGGAATTAGATTGCCAGAGATGGAGGAGTACAGGACGGTACTTGTCCTCGGAGTGCGTAGCATGTTGACGGCGTTCAACATGCTACTCAGTAGCCATCCGATCATCCGCTATTATGGAGATAAGGACTTATTACATTCAAATATCACCATGGCCGAGGCGATCGGCCTTCATGTTAAAGGCGCGGTCTGCGATAGGAAGTCCCATCGTGCAACTCTACAAAAATTCAAAAACGGCGTATACCCGAAGAGAAGACCGGATCGAAGCGTCTATGAAATCATGCTAATGTACGATTATGTACACATTTTTGAAGCGCACTATAAAAAATTAAAACGCAACCCGCGCTTCGACACTTCCATCACTGTGCAGTTACAACAAAAGAACGAGACCACTTATAAATTCTGGGCGCCAGGCCATCAGTTGCCGCAGCGCGGTATTTTACAGATATAGTACGTTTTTTCAGCTATATTACGCTCACAACTGTAAAAGCACCGATCAATAGAAAAACTGTCAGCGGCCCCACCGCGAAGCGAACGTACGGATATTTTCTTGTTTTAACACAATTTGATAACGTACGTAACCGTATCAGCAGCGTCAATTGGGAGGAAAAGAAAGTGATGTTAAATAAAGGGACAGCCTATTTCCAGAGGAATTTTGCGACGGACTTGCTGTCAGTGGAGACGCAGCTTACTATCGAAAACTCCATCACATTCACGGAGAAGTTGCTGCAGGCTTACTCTAGCGCATCTGCCGCGGCTTACTGGGTAAGCCACGATCTGCTGGAGCGCTTTTTTTGTAACATGGCGCTGACATATAGGAAAAGAACCAGATCGGCGATGGACATACAAAATCTTTCGAAACGCTTGCTTAACTCGCAGACTAAATTTTGGGGAAGTGGAGACTCGACAACTAATGATTACCACCTCATAGATAACTTGGATTACCGGATACAAGACCAGGCCGAAGAAGATCCCCCGATCATCCCGACCCCGATCCCGATCATTCGGCCAGGATGGAGTGGTCTTCCGCGACCTGGTGACTGGTCGATTAAGCGCAAAGCATGAGGAGAGAATAGCTCAATACATACGTGAGCAGCTAAGATGCCAGCCCTGCCTTGAGAACCTGCCCGTAAGGAAAGAAGATACGTGTGAGGCAATGAACGAACATTATCACCAAGGAACCAAAAGTCAATATCATCCTCACAAGCGAGTACCCTGAGGCGGAGTTGCCCAAAGGAGACGTACATGACGCGTTCCGGCAAGCCTTCGACATCTTGTACGCCGTTATTAGGCAGCATAACCCGGAAACCCGGACCCGGAAATAGGCAAGCACGTGCAGGTGACCATTGCGGCACGGCTTGCCTTTTAAATGTAATGCATGAACATATTACTTCAACTATTATTGTAGACTTGAATATAATTTTAAAGTAAGTTCATAATCGTGTAGGCCTCAAGGGGCCACTTCCATTCCACAGCCATTCCAAACAATTTGCAACGCGCCTATCACGGTATCTCAAAGGTTGTGTGGAAAACCGTGATAAGAATTTTTTTCTTGAAGATTTGCGGGAATTTTGTTCAACAAAATTTTTCTCTTAATTATAGAAAAAGTATTAATTATTTCTATTTGTATACATTATATTTTTCCGATAGCATTCGTGACTTAACTGAACATGCCGATAAATGTAATTCAAAAGACGCTTCCACCTGGCAAAAAAAGTTTGCAGCTTTCTTCTGCTCTCACTAAGTCACTCAGTTGTTATTTTCTTCTTCTTCAAAGAGGTAACGGCAGAAAGTTTGAAATTATTTCAAATTTTGGGCTGGTGTCTAGAATTGGTAGGATGTTTAATGCAAATGTTTATAATGAAGTTTATTTGATTTATATTTCTTTTAATATTATTATTATATAGCTGCAATGTTTTTTGGTTTTAAGCGATGATATAATGGATAATAGTACTGCAAGACGTGGTGAAACGTGCATAGACTTGACAACGTTGGCTTAATTGCTTTTAATGATAGCATAATGCTGGAGAATGGTACTTATGTACTGTTAAAAAAATATTTTTCCCATTTAGAGTGTTATGTGGATCCTTGGATATGCTGAATAGTAACAAAAGTGTCTCTACATTTACGATGGACACATACAAGACAATAGCAGCTAATAAAATATCGCATTATACATTTTAATTGCCTATAGCTGCGGCAATGCATGTAGCTGGGTAAGTGCACGGTAGGATTTGATGATGGTTTTTTGAATGTTTTAAATTATAGACTGAAAGATGCTGAAGTTTTGCGTCAAACCAAAATGATTGCTATGAAAATTGGTCATTTCTTTCAAGTGCAAGACGATTTCTTCGGTTGTTTCAGTAAACAAAAAGTCAACGGCAAATTGGGCACTGACATACAAGATAATAAATGTTCCTGGTTAGCTGTGGTGTGTGTGCAAAGAGCTAACGATAAACAAAAAGTCGCTATGCTAGAATGTTATGGAGAAACCGGTAAGTTTTCATTTAATGCATTTAAATGTTTTCTTAACCATATGCCAAATTTTAGAACCAGACAAGGTAGCCCGGGTTAAAGTAGAAGTATATAAAACATTGGGTTTGCCCAATACTTATGCCGACTATGAACAAGAATCCTATAATATGATTAAAACGATTGTGCTCTATTGGTTTGGTCCGAATCCGTTTTTTAACAAAACAAAAAATTGTAATAATAATAATTTCAAAATCTTTTCCAATACTAGTCACAACTTTTCGATTGCTTTAGATAAGTCCGAGAAAAATAACTGGTCATTTCAAATGATCTAGTTGGATGAAAATAAACGGTAATGGAGACCTTGGAAAATATGAAACTATGCATAAATTGGTGAATAAAGAAAATATAGTAAATTTGTTTCCTTATTGCCTTTTAGCAGCCGTAGAAACATTTTCCGTGTTCCTTTGCATAGTGTGTTGGAGATTGTTAAGGTGCAATAGTCAAAAGATTGCATAAATAATAGAAGAAACGAGGGGATTGAATTCAAGCAGTAAATTATATTTTTTTGATCCTGCACTTTCTTTTACAACCGGTTAGGGATGGAAAAAGATTACCATTGCATAATATGTATTATCGATATATTTAAAAAATTTCATCTTTATCCTGTTTTTGTTTTTTTGAAAACTAACTGAACATACGTATAAAGAGAGAAGTTGAGAAGACATAATGAAGGTCGGAAACTTTAAGCGAAAATTCTGGCTGAGCTCGGAGATTGATTGTATGGTTAAAATCCTTAAAGAAATACATTCTATTCAAGGAAGCACAACCACCACTTTATATTATTATTTATTTTATTTATTTTTATTTACATTTACAATTTAGTTACTCCTGTAAATCTTTGGCAGGAGTAATAACACAAACCAAAGTATTTATAACAAAAATATTTATAAATAATAGTCTTTTGGGAACATTGTAATTAATTAATATATTTACGTTATGTCAACGAATAAAACTGATGCAGACTACAATTTCGATAAAGATTTAGAAAATGATAGAAAATTGTGTCAGATTATTAAAGCTTTTCCCCTCAATCAAAATTATATCAAAATAAGAAGCGTTGCGAAGCGGCTTGGCAAAAGATTTCGCGACGCTTCTCCGATACTCTGATCAACATTAAGCGATGATGGCAAGAGGTTTATCGTTCGTTCGTTCATCAATTATTTCCAAATGAAACGAATTACAATGATCATTATTTACATGAATACTTGGAGTTTTCGATGCCGTATATACCTATACCATGCGAAAATAACCACGGTGTGCAAGCAAAGAATTTCGATGACAAATCGGTAAAGGCTGACAATGACGTTACCACCACGCCGAAAGATGAAGTAGTGAGAGAAGTTATTACTGATTATTACTGATAGTGATACAGCTAGCTCATGATGAAGGGAATGGCTTAATTGCAGATACAAGCAGCAGTAGTTCTGTAACCAAATATCAGAGTAAAGTCGAAACATTCATTATAAAACCTATTGAAGATAATTGTATGGACTTACAAGCAAGTTCCACTTTAAATGGCAGTCAAACGGAATTTGAAAATACGTCTATTACAAGTGAAGAGTAAACGCCCTCATCCACCGAAGAGGAGAAATCATGTTATCATTTTAGAAGAGCTTGCAAGCAACCTCTGCACGAACAAATTGTCAAAGAGGTGAGGTTAGAAGATAAAAGGCCACGTCGTTGCGCTGAACGTGTTAAAACCTTTTCAGAAGAGGTTACTAAGGAAAAGCCAAATGCAATATATCCACCTAGGAAACTTTCAAAAGTCAAAGTTGCTAAAATTAATCTAAATAATGAAAAACCTTTACCAGCTAATGAAAACGTACACGCCAAACCGACGGATGTCGGGACTTACCTGAAAGCGTCATCAAGTAGGGACCAGAGTGTAAGTTGCGACCAACCTAAAGAATGCAGTGACACTGCTACCCAGACTGCCGGTGGTGATCCGACTCAGTTTGATGATTATTTTTTGTCCACCGTGAAAACTCAAACGAATCTCATGAATTCGCGACAGAAGCTTAATTTTAAAAGCAAGATTTACAAATCTTTAATGGATGATGGTAAAAAAAAAAAAAATTTTTTTAACTAAATATTTTTTGTACTTGAAAAGGATGCAATCAATTTCGTTTTTGGTTTAATAAACGAATAATATGTTACAATATGTTCAACTTTGGTTACATATGGTATCTTAGAGATGAAAATCATGTTTGAATTTTTTATCGATTAATCCTGTTAGTTGTAAATAAATGATGATAATCCATAGCTGTCATCAGCCGTTTGAAAGCAAACGCTAAGTTAACATCATTTTATTTAATGATGCTTCATAGGAAGATATTTTATAAGGGGTTAATAATATGTTTCCTTTATTAGCAGACAGAAATGGGAGAGTTATACTTTATCCTAATTTATACGGTTGATATAAATTCAAAATCTTTCTTTTCAAGTACTTCATTCCTAACGATTCTAACGTGTAGGGCATTACCTATGGAACGTGCAGCTTCATGCAATCTAATAATGTCCTTCGGCTGAATATCCTTGATTATTTCGCGAGCCACAAACATTTAAACGTTATAATCATTATAATTGATATACCTAGTGCGATCTAATGCGATCATATTGCCAGGTGCTTAAGAAGATATCGACTGCGCCTACTGTTGTCGGAATATGCTTAATATATTTTCCTGCTTCATCTGTTGCTTATTTGTAGTACTGCCTGCGAAGCGACTCCCTGTGGACGATAATATCATGACTGTAGGATAGTGGCAAAGTTGCAATACTATGTTCTGAATTACGTACATGTATTATTTTATACTTTTTTACACGAAATAATAAATTCTCGTACTATACGTGGTTGTTGCTGTAATTTTGGTACCATGTGTGGTTGTTGTTGTAAATTCTTGTTTTGTTTTACGTTTGCTCTGCACGTGCTATTGTTTATATTTCCAAATTAATACCATATATGGCTGTCATTATAAAGGTAAGACCATTGCCAATTGTACTCAATTATATATTTTTATAATCTATAAATTTCCAGTTTTTACATTACATTTGAATTTTAAAATAAAATTTTAACCTACATTTAAATTACATTTATGCATTTTAGTGGAAGTCGATGAAAATTTGTTGTTTATTTATTATAAAATAAACACTTAAGCAAACTCGGACGAATTTACTTTCACTATGCATAATGGGATTCCTTTAGGATGGATACGTTTTTCGTTATAACTTTTTGTAGTTGAGAAAGAAGATCCAGCGATCGACGTGTTTTTTTTTTAAATCAACCACATCTAGATACATGAATATACTCGTATAATCGTCACAAGCAGACAAATTAGATAAACGACCTAACAAAGCGTAAGCACACTACAAGAAGTAGTATTTTTGATTCCAAACTCCTTGCGTCCCAATGCGTTGCTTGATTACATTTGTTTACTTTCTTCTTCTTGATTCTCATATCATATGTTAAGTTAAGCGAACAAGGGTTTTTATAATTTCACTATTTTCAGTCAACTTAAAATGTAAAATATAACAAGAAAGAATCTATTTGTTTTGTTTTTACTCAACTCAGCAATTTATCTGCTGTCGATTTGCTGACTCACACAAGAAGAAGAGGAAGAAGACGGAAACATATGTTTTTTGTTTCTCTTACGAAAAACATAATAAAAAGAAAATATTACAAAGAAGCGAAAAAATTCCGTTTTACTACAAACAATGGAAAAGAGGATCGGTTTTTTGTGTGCGTGATGACAAGGGAGTGCGTTAATTTACTGACAGGCAAAAAGATTTTTTTTCGTTTTTTGTGTTGTTAGTGTAATTTTAATTTATATCAATTTAATTCCTTTATTAAAAAAAAAAAAAGTGTACTGCGAATTTACCACTCCGTTCGACGATTGTATTGATGTGCTTACAACACATGTCTAGAAAACCAAAGTTTGCATTAATGATCATAATCATCCGAGCTAAATTGTAATGTAACAACACTATTTATAATACAAAAAAGTAAACGGTACTTAGAACGGATTCAATAACTCGCCTTTCTTTTCAAGGTAATTTATTTCTAAAATTTATAGATACACCTTACACAGTTTCGTTTTAGGGCGAACTATCTGCATGCTTGCGATCAGCACATATAAATTTTTAGTTAGATAAACGTACAAAGCTTAGTCAATATTCACATATATTAACATAAATCCTTATCGTGAAACAAAGACTATACAAACAAAAATTAAAACTGTATGTATGCAAATACATATGTACATATAAGAGAATTGTGTGCAAGTCACGAAAATACTTGTGATTATCTAAATCATGCCTTGATCTTTTTACAACAGCTTCAATAACCTTCGACTCTATGCCTGCGCGTTTTTATTTTATGTCAATTGTTGTTAATTTGAGAAATTATGCAGTCATGCTCAATTAAACCGCAAATAGATAATGCACCCTCACTTTCTTCGCCTTAAGAGATATTGAAGGTATAGCAGGCTCCATGCTCCATGCTTGTTTAAGTAATTATATATTCAGTAGCAATTGTGTCATGATGTTCAGATTTTCATTTTATATCTCAATGAAAGTTTTATGTTAATTAAATGAAAAAATTTGTTGGCATGGTAGTCAATTATAGCATGTTATAGCAGTAAAGGTTTAAAAAATGGAACGTAAATAGGGATTTATTATGTATACGTTGAAGAGCGTTTTCGTTATAATTTGCCTTTTTTTAGACAATGGATAAAAAGCATCAAAATTTTTCCAATAAAAAGTTAAAAGCCAATGGTTTAAATGAAAAATCCGAAAAAAACAGTGAGTCTTGTTCTATTTTTATGGACTCTCATTAGATATAAGATTTGCTCCTTTTTTTAGTTACACTTCTGGATTCCAGTAATACAAAAAACGATTTGGAGTATGATTTGGTGCCTCCAGACGGTGGGTGGGGTTGGCTCGTTTTAGTTGGATCTATGCTGGTTAATATATTAATACCAGGAACTATTAAAAGTTTTGGTGTTCTTTTCATCGAATTTTTAGAAGCATTTCATGCTTCACCCGCCACGGCAGCCTGGATACCCGCTCTCTGTTATTTTTTATACAGCTCTCTAGGTAACTAATGATTGAATTCCCTATTTGAAATCATTTACACAACATTATTTTCTCTTAGGACCTGTGTCTAGTATTCTTTCGGTGAAATATTCTTACAGGACTGTCACTATACTGGGCGGGGCGTCGGCCGCCTTAGGTATGATCGCTTCATTTTGGGCTTCATCAGTTGCTTATTTGTACTTAAGGTAAGAATTTGAATTTTGATAAAAATTTCCATATAATAAAAGTTTCCTTAGTTATGGCGTTTTAGTTGGAATTGGCGCCGGTCTATCTTTTCCACCCACCGTTTATATAGTTACGTCCTATTTTGTGAAATTGCGTGGTCTTGCCAATGGTCTTTGTATATCGGGCAGTGCTTTGGGTTCAATTATATTGCCACCTGTTTTAAGATGGCTTTTGGAAACTTACGGCTACAGGTATACATTACAAGCAAGTAAAATTATAAAAAAGTTTATAATGTTTTCTTAGAGGCGCTGTTCTTATAATGGGGGGTGTGACTCTGAACGTGTTTGTAGCTGCTATTTTTTACGAACCCGTTGAACAGCATATGATACGTGTACCCAGAGCAAGTAAAACTTTAGAAAATATCGAAGAGGAAGATATAGGTATTGTTTTGGAGTTCGAAGCGGTGGATGTAACAGTTAATGAAACTGCCGGCCGTGCCGGCACTAGTATATTGGATGATAATTTGCCTAATAAGCAAATGTTGCCGTACAGTACGCCGCCTTTGCAGTCACCTGAATTGCAAAATTATGATCTAATGAACGACGATTCCCAATTTGTGAGAAGTGCTTCTGCTGCAGTAGTACAAAATTTCATTAAAAATCAAGATGATCTTAATAACTTATCGCCCTCATCACGCGTACGCAAAGTGAGTACTCCAGTGCGTTTGCCGCAGCGAAATCAAACTTTTACGCCCGGGCAGTTAAACTCACAAGCGTCATTATATGTGGTGCCTGAGACGGGGAGATCAAGTAACAAACTAGAACGCCTTAATACTTTACGTAACAATTCAAAGAATCGTTTGTCACGCCGATCCCCATCTACTAGCAGTTTTCAATATATTAGTACACCATATCACGGAAGTACACTTTCATTTCAGCCAAAGGAGTTTTCATCGCATCTTTCTTTGAAGTCGATTGCCAGCGGTAATGCAACCAATACTTTGGCTGATGGTGTTTTAGAAAGCACTGCGAGTGTTGATGGTGAATCCCTTACAGGAAAGCGCACAAAATTTTTTGATCTTGGACTTTTGAAAGATCCTACCTATTTAGTTATATTAATTTCAAACTCAACAAATGCTATAGGATACACCAATTTTATAATTCTCTTGCCTGCTTATGGAGTAGCTTTGGGATTTGATAAGTCATTAGCGGCTTATTTGATTTCGATAGTGTCAGCTACGGATCTTATTGGACGAATTGGCGGTTCGGCATTATCAGATTTAGGGTTTATACCGAAAACTTGGTATTTTATTGGTGGCCTGGCCATTTCGGGAGTCTCTTTGGCGCTACTACCCTTTTCTATCAGCTATATGATGGTCAGTTTTTGGTGCGCTCTATTCGGTTTAGCTTCTGGCGTTTATGTAGGCATTACTGCTGTTATTATGGCGGACCTATTAGGGACTGAGCGTCTTACCTCCTCATACGGCATTAGTTTATTCGTTAATGGCATTTTGCAATTAATTGGTCCTCCTCTGTGCGGATTTTGGTTTGAAGCTGTGCAGAAATACAATCCGCTCTTCCATACACTCGGTCTCATCCTTATAGCTGGTGCTAGCTTATGGAGTTTCATGCCACTTATTAAACGCCACAAATATCAGCAAGAAGAAATGGAAGCAACCGAGTGAACAAATGATTAAGAGATGATATATTTTTCATTTTATTTTTTAGTAATTTCCTTTTTGTTTTTTGCACATGGAGCACGTACTTGAACTTAACCTTGTGCTCCATTAAAATGGAGTATAAATATGTAACTATATGTATACATAGGTATGTAGTCTGTATTTTATATTTGTATTCAATTCGGTTAGTCTAAGATTGAATAGTTAATAAATATTTTGTATACCAATAATAGTGATATTTTTTGCTTGCGTTTAATGAACACTTGCCTTTATTCCTTATAACAAATAAAGTTTAACACTGACAATGCTTTGATGAGTCTGTTGAATAGTTTGAAGAATAAAGAATAAAGAATTAAGTTCTCGTAAAAGTGAAGATAAATGTCAGCTCATAGCAGCACAAACCTCGAGAAGCGAAGCGAAGAATTGTGTAATAATTTTCATGTCCATTATTTGGATTGTTTTCGTTTGTTTCGCACTCGCGCCGCATAAATTCTCAAAGCAATTTGCGATCGAAAGACGTATGTATAATACTAAGTGAAGGCGATCTGGTCATTTCCATTATTGATTTACGTAAGATTCATGTTCAACAGAAACGTGAAGTAGAGGTGTATCTCCTTATGCGTTTTCTTTCAAACGGTAACAATCTCATTTCCACTTTTTCATTGGGATATCTGGTAGAGACTCTTTGCTTTAGACTATTTATTTGGCTTTAGTATGCAGTTTGTATATCAAAAAAATAACGAGCCACATATTTCATATGCAGTACAAAAATTTCAGCTTTCAAACAAAATGAATAAAACACCTCAAGTAAAAAGTAATCAATTTTGTTAATTATTTGCAAATAAATATTTTAGTAATTAATAGTATTTTATTTATTCTTATATAATATGAATACAAATATATAATTATTTCATTTTTCCTTAAAATTAAGTTTTTAAAAAGCCTTTCGAACGCATGTAGCGTACAATGAATGGAGCCGATGCTAATGTTAAGCTGATACGAACGGGGGCAAAAATCTTGTGGACAGCATAAGCTATCACAAAATTACTCGCTCCAATGACACTCGTATTAAGACTTGAAGAGACAAATTCAAAGCGCTGTAGTAGACCCACAATGTCTATACCACTGAAATAATGAAAAGCAATGAAAAATAGATTTCTGTTTATTTCAAAACCATAGTTGTTTTTATATATCATATATATTGTCTATCTGATCCTGATTTTAAATAACGTTTCACAGAACGAAACCAAAATGTTCCCAAATTGTTTGTTAAATTCGTGGGTTATTAAATTTGATTATTTGAATTTGAAATTATGGCTAAGCAGCTCTTTTTAACTGAGAGAAAGGGCGTTACCCTGGAAAAGTTAACACGCTTTATATTACGGTAGAAATATTTCTGAATTCAAAGTTTCGAAACCTTCAAGTTTCGAGTAAATCGAATTACGTACATAATTTACTCTTTGTCGTTATAAAATACTACGTTATGATCGATATTAACGGCTGTTAGTTCTTTCTACAAATCAAATCGGGAGAGAAAACTGCAACTTTACATTTATATTCAGTGATATATTTACACACTGAAACCAATAATAAAAAAACCAAATGAAAACAATTTAGCCGGACACGGACCACTATTAAATACTGTGGCCAAGGTTTAATGCAGTTATTCATATAACGACCTTTGAAAATAACACTTTATACGGGGAGTGGTCGAAAAAGTGACCATATCCGAAACATGAATATGAATAGCGCCTCGTTTTAGGCTAAAACTTGTCGATGTAGCAAATTTCATCAAAATAGGCAATCGGTCGATAGGAATCGATCGGTATAATAAAAGATAGGTCTATTTCCAAGTTCATCTCGGTGCTACATACATCCGCACAAACTTAATATACCCTTGGACCAAAAGTAGTGTAGGGTATGAAAAAGTTTGAAGTAGGAAACCCCAAAAAGTACTAACTTTGCCTTTGCAAGCTTATCACAAAGATTGAGTTCAATGCATTCCATTGTTATAAAATCACTATGAGACAAACACATTTTTGGCGAACGTAAAGACAAGGACGTGCGCGAACATATATTTATCTTTCGTTAATGAGAATATACTATGAATGAAATGAAATTTGGACAATTTAGTTCCTACTTACCTAGTAATTAGAAGGTAAAAACCTCCTAATGACATAAGCGATATAACCACATGAAATACCACTATCGTTGATCCATATTCTTTAAATGCTTTTTTTAGTTGCTCTTTCTTACTTAATACCTGCTGTGGCTCAGTACTATAATTACATTTTCTCATGTCAAACCACACAGATGCTACATATGTACAAATATGAGATGCTGGTTAGGTTATATTAGCTTTAGGACCACAATATCCAGTTAGGGACGGTTTTTGAATTTTTATTTCAATTACTTTCAATTTCTGTGAGGTTCAATGCTTTCATCGAAAGGTCAAAGCTAACTGGACATTATGGAAGCGTTTCTTAAAATGAGATTAAGCAATCCCGTTGTGAATGAGTGTAATTTTTCATGAAAATGTAATTAAAACGTTTTTTAATACAGATTGAGTTCTTACTCGTATTTTTCAAAATACCAGCGCCGCTTGCTTCATAGTTAAACCATTTGGAGCGCGTATTATTCCGCAAAGCCGCATAGTGTGAGCTTTGCAAATTTTGCGAAGTTATTTTGCATTCCTGTGACCACTGGCCGCCCGGCATATTTAAGTGTGAATATTTCTGCATACCGCTAAACGGTATTGGCACATTGCTTTGCATGACCGAACAAAGACTAAGTGGACCAAAGCAGTCATATGATTCGACATGAGGATCTTCCACATTGAAATTTTCATTATTTTGTGAATTGTCAGTTGTTATATCAATGCGAGGTTGCGCTGTCTCAAGATGTTGTTGGGTTAATGTTAGTATAGCTGATATTTCTCGGTTACGATGCGGCGAAAAACGGGTACTTTCTGCGGCGTCGACGTTAACGGGCAAAGGTGCCGGATCGACGACCGTCGTATACGTGCGTAAAGATGGCAATTTAAAGCAAGACACTAAAAATGAAAAAAAATAATTATAAAATAATTGACAATATGTGTTTCAACAGGTTCTGTATTCATTCACAGCTTGCATTGTAGAGCAAGATATTTAAAATATTATTCACATTTCAAATTCTTTAAAAGCATTTTGCAGTTCGCACTCAGTGACGTCGATTAATTTTGATAAGCCATATCGAAATACAAATTCTTATCTCATAAGTCATCTGGCTTCTTCGTTTCGTGGCTGCTTAGATTACACTTAACTCATTGCTATTTTAGCTTCCTCCAGGAAAACTGCTCTAATCCAGTTTTTTTCTTTCTTTTCAAAGACTGCATGGGCAATAATGATAATGAGCACATAAGAATTCCAGACAAATATGTGTTTTGTTTACCTTTGAGAGCGGTATGAGTCTTTTACGCAAATGTAACGACTGGGTAGAGTATGTGAATTTTTCAGATAATAAAATTTGCCCCAATGAAAACTATTACTAATAGCTTCTAAATTGATCTAAACATCTATTTTCGGTTGGCTATCAGTTTTTCTTTCTCCTCAATTCGAGCAGTGCACAGATGTAGACGACATATAAAGAATGAACCCCTTTGTAGGTGCTATTTTCTTTGCTACGCTTCGCTTTATATCTGAGTCTAATGTTAGGTACATTTTTTTGTACTACCATGCACTATTTTTGAACTAACTGTAATGTAGGTGGATTTTAATGATTAATTTCCAACTATTCTAAAGCGTGTTTTTTTTGATTTAATACACTTGGAATTGTGCACATGGTATATGTAAATGACTTTCACATCCAAACCTCATCGAGTTAGGAGAAAACACAGCAAAGCAGATATGCCCTTTCCTTTGCTGCATCACAGTCCCGACATACCATATATATTATATTATATTATCAACGAGCAGCGTAAGATTCTGCCGGTTTATTTATTCTTTACTTTTTGAAAGCATAGTCTCGCGGAGAACTGAGATGGCAAATCGATGATTGTTCGACCGCCGCCAATCAATCAAATACCACAGAAAAAGCCTTGAATATGCATCCGTACACAGATGAGGATACACGGACAGACATGAAACAGACAAAGGAGTTATCAAGTCACTGATCAATATAATTTTTTAAATCTCGATGAACTCCTATGTAATATTTTTTTTTTTCTTGGGTTGTTGAGTAAAGCTGGACTAAGTCAATAAATTTGTGGCTTATATGTCCGAAGTGCAATACTTTACTGAACTATGTAATATTTACAAAAACAAATGCTCATAAAGACAATTAAAGGACTTTTTCTTTTTTTTTGAAATATAGAGAACGAACTAAGGCACCGAGATATATACGTCCAGACTAATAGCAATTTTAAATTTCCACGCCAAATAATGGGTGAACAGGTGAAATTCTATATGTGTAAAACAAGATTTTTTGTCAACTAATCTTCCGTTTTTTTTTTTTTTTTTGATTTGTTTAATTAGGGCTGTTAATATTAACACCTATATATCCGGTAACGTCACTTTGAATTACTGATATAATTTGTTCTCTTGGGTAATTATAGTTGACAGCAAGAGTTAAGATGATCTTCAGCAAAAATTGATGATGCAGGCCCTCATTTATCCGTCCGCAAAGCCGTTCAGTTAAGTGCTGTCAATTCCGGAGTTATTTTCAGAGCATTGACGTTTATTATTTTCTATATATATTTTATATATATATATGTATATATACATATGTCTATCTAATGCGTTTATTATTTTTGGGAAATTTAAATGATTGCTTCATTTTTTTGACGCTAATGTGAGCGAATTTTTAATTTTTTCATAAAATTAATTAATCAGTTCATAAAAGCTGAGTTCAATAACTTAGCATATTGTGTTATTTGCGCAAATCTTTTTTTTTTTACTTACTTGCAAGTCCTTTGTCAGCAGAAATAAATCCCATCTTACTCAAACAATGGCCAGAATACGGAATATTTCGTAAGGAGCTGAACATTTTCACGAATTTTCTTGGAATTGATGTAAATTTATTTTCAAGACAAAAGTGCAATTGATCGAACAAAGAATTTTAGCCGCAGAATATAAATTGCAAATAAAGTCCACTTTTGAGAGTGCGATATAAATTAATAACCAAAACAGTAAACAGCTGATTCGCATAGAGAGAGATTCCGTAGAGAGACTACTCGTTATTTTCTACAATCGTTTTGCAGCTGCCAAAATTTTTGCGTTGCGGATGAAAAGAAAGTAAATTCGTGCAGATTATGTAGAAAGAAAAAGCTTTGTCAAGTAAACACATTTCAATTTTTTAGTATTAAGAAATTCCTAAAAAGTAAATAATATTTTATAGAATTGTTGGCTCCAGTTTTCGATGTATCGATGATCTCCACTTGTTCTCACTATATCTAGTTGGTATAGCCCTGACGAATACCTCATACATCAAATTTTTCCGGAACAATCGAGAAGGCGTAATATTCGATTTTTTCTGAAAGTAGCCCTTCGGCTGTTCCACCACTTAAGTTTTTGTTTGGTATTGGATGGAGGTTCATATACGTTTCTGTGAGAAATGAAGGCCCATATTCTGTTAGTGTCAAAATTTTGTATTCCATTCTCTTCAAGTTTGAGAGTAATAAAAAACGAGAACAAAGGAGGAGTAAGCAAGCAATTTTTTCGTTGTCTCGTCCTATTTAGATAAACTGCACGATATGTATAAGAAGCAAAAGAACATATAAAGCCCGCATATGTGTAACAAAGCAAAGCCTAAATAACCAGAAGTTTATAAATGTCTTTTTTATTGTAATAACTTTTGTTTTAAAAAATAATCTTTATTCCAGCTGTAGTGTTGGCAACATCCCGTAAGAGATTTACGATTTTTGTGAAGTCATCCATAATTTTCATTTTACATGGATGTAAGCACAGCGTTTGATATTTGCGTAATGAGCTTAATCCTCCTTTGATGTTCGCATCACCTCTTGATATGGAAGCTTCTGTTTCGTCGTACAATTTCTTCAACGCGTTGATGTGTACTCTTGGAGCTGTTGGAGTATATATCTTGCAGGTGGTAGCAGGACAACACACACTGCATTCAACAGCTTCCATTTACTAATGAATTATACGCCAAAAGTATTATAATCACCATAAAAAATAATAAGCAGCTACTCTTGCTAAATCTGGCAACAGACTAGGTCCCCGTCATGCTCCATACGGTAACTGGGTTGTCGAAGAGAACATTAATCTAAAAATGATGCTAATGAATCTTCTCAAATTTATCCTTAATCATTTAGCAGAAATTCCTTCCGCATGATTCCATGGTGACGAAACGTATTTTCGATATTTAAGAATGTCTGAAAAAGGACTGTATGAAATGAAGAAATGCATTATATATAAGTGTACAATTTACTACCTATCTATCGTATGTTAGATATAGATGCTGCTAATGACGTTGCTTCAAAGGATGATGCTCCACCCGACTCGATGTTAGCGAGTCGGAAACTAAAGAACATCGAACATCTCCAGTCAATTTTTCGTTACTCTTAAAGAAATTAAAGCTGAGGATGCCACAAAATCTGAGAAGGAAAGCAAAAACAACTTACAACGTCTACGTTTCAAAAGCAAAAAGAAATAACACCCAATCAAAATAAAAGCGCCGAAGATGAGCTCCAAAAAGAAATCTCAAAATCAAGCTTTGCACATATGGATGTGGTTGGACAATTTAACTTGGGTTTTATTATATGCAAATTAGATAGCGATTTGTTCATTAATTATTAACATATATTAAGATAATTAACATAATTAAGATTTGAAACTATAATAACTAATTCTGAGACTGAAGAAAGTGAACCGTTAAAGTTTTCCTGAAAATTAAAACGTTTTGTTTTTATTAACTCGATAGGACACCACAGATTTTTTTAAGATAAGTGAAAATACTATCATATCCATAGCATAGCATGGTCTTTACTTGGAGCCAAATCACGTTTGAGATTTACCACAAACGCTCCTACAGGCAGACCTCCAAAACGATATGCCAAACGTCCTTGTTCATGTGCGTCCCAGGCCGCTAAGGCCTCTCTTGTTGAGGAGGTGATACAGCTTGCGAGATTCAGCTTGTTTCTCTAGCAAGTTTCTGTAGCAATTCTCTGCTACATATATAGGAGTTGAGCAGTTGTTGGAACTTTTAAGAATTGGCTGGAACTTTTAAGCATTCGGTGGAACTTTTAAGAATTGGGTGGAACTTTTAAGCATTCGGTGGAACTTTTAAGCATTCGGTGGAACTTTTGAGAATTCGGTGGAACTTTTAAGCATTCGTTGGAATTTTTAAGCATTCGGTGGAAATTTTAAGCATTCGGTGGAAATTTTAAGAATTCGGTGGAACTTTTAAGAATTCGGTGGAACTTTTAAGCAAAAATAGGAAGAGCAAATATAAATAACAACGAAGAGCACAATTTTCACCTTCTTGCTGCAAAGAGATATAGAATATGTGAAGAGAATGTTTTTCTGAATAAATAGAGTTACCAACTTTACGTGTTTCACAGTAAAAAATTTTACTACAGTTCTATAGAAATCATCATAACTTAGCTTGTCGTATTCTACTCTCCACCTCCTTTTATTTGATACTCATATTGATAGCGTTGTTAAGAAAAAGTTAATCCGCCACCTCGTCATGCCCACTATATTTATTTTGGAATCAACGCATTTTTAGGCAGATAATATATCTTCATTTAAGAGATGTACAAAATAATTTGCCTTATGATTAAAAAGCGTAAAACCTCAAAAGTGTGGAAAAAAGAAAATTTAATCCCTTGTAACTTTGTGTGTGCATGGTCGATGTTTTTCAGTTTTCCCTTGCTCATCAATAGCAACATTTTCCGTAAAGTAAATGCGGAAAATTTCAGCCTTCTATCTTTCATAACATGTGAGTAATGAGCAAAAATCCACAAATTTTTGTTTAAAGAAACTGAGCTGCATTCATATTACGCTTTATTGCGGGCGTGCGCTCCCACCAATTTGGCCTATTTTCAAGACCAACCTACGCGTAGAAACTTCCAATGTTTCTATCAAATTGGAAGTCGATGTCGTCGTTTTTGCGGTGAGGAGTGTATTTACAATGCACATTACATAGATGAGCAGACAAAGAGCCGAACAGACGGACACGTTTAAATTGATTCAGAATTTGATGTTGATCAAGAATATACGTGCCATGTGGGGCCACAAAACGGGCTTTTAGCTTGATTGATAACCAATTGCATTCAATTGACAAAAAAAAATTAAAAAGATCTAGAAAAACTATATTGGTCCACGGCCCGACATTAAATGCTGTCATTCATATAATGACCTTTCAAACAAAGTTTTAGGAATGCGATCGAAAAGGTGCTCATATCCGAACCAGTTTCAACGTTCTTTGCGCCAAGACAAGTTTCATCAAAATATATGGAAAAAGGGGGCCTGTAAACGGACATACGGACAGGCAGGCTTGACAATTTGATTCTGAATCGATCGGTATAAAGAGCTATACACTTGGGGTGTTGTGTGGCTAATAGGACAAGATTGCTTGACTAACGTTTGCTAGTTAACCGCTAAATATTCTACAACCTTTTCACGAGTTTTACTTGCATGGGAAGAGCTTTCAACACGAATAATTCAACTTTCCTACATGGAGCACCTTTCGTGATGCCGATGACATATTACTCTCTCTGTCAAATGGAATCCATTTGATCTCCTTTCGTTGTGGAAATTGCCACAAGACTAAAAATAAAAATGAAATGAAATGAATTTTCTATTGAATATGCGCTGATCGATTAAGGATCTAAGGTTAAAAAATACTTAGGTGTAATCTGCTTATCTATACTATTACCGGCTGTGTTTATTGTAAGGCCGCTTGGATAAATGAATTAAAAAGTAAGTAAGATCATTGTAGTCGGGCAAGGCCGACCATTAGATATCCTGCACCTCTTCGCCTGGTACATTTCTACGCTCAGTTTGGCAATAATATACCAAAAATGGTGCATTATTCTCATGCAAAGATGTACTTTTCGTGAAAGCCCGGATATTGGGGGAAGCCCAAAACATCACATTGCGTGATTCAAACTTAGCAAACTTAATTTGCTTCCCAAAAATTTTCTTATTTTTCAGTTTCCGTCATAGAAGATTAGAAATTGTACTTTCTGTTCATACAAGTCCCTGCCTTTCATGCTAATCCTTGTATGCGTTAGGGTCCAAAAAATAGACCTATGTGATCCAAATTTCTTACCGATCCCTTGCCAAACGATTAGGCCTTTTTGGCACATAAGAGCTTATATTTTCTAAGAATCCATATATGCGGTGGTACCCGAAAATAAACCTACTTTGTCCAAATTCAGTAAGGTTAGTTTGTACGTCCAATTGCTAATCACCATGAAATAGTGAAAATTAGACCTTTTTACCATTTCGTAGGAACGGTTGTCTGAGAGTGGGTTCTTACTTGGTCCAAATTCGGTAAGGTTAGTTTGTATGTCCAATAACTAATCACCATGAAATGGTGAAAATTAGACCTTTTTACCATTTCGTAGGAACGGTTGTCTGAGAGTGGGTTCGAAAACTGGCTGATGCCAAATATATACTTATACTAATTTAGAATGTTGATTACTCAGCTGAATGTGTGATACTCAGCTATTGTTGTTGAGAAATTTAAAAATTTTTTCCGGTATAATGATTTTTCCAAATAAGCTCTTATGTGGGGAGTAGTCAAAAATGTGGACCGATTCGAACCATTTTCGGCAGCGTTTGTCCTTGGATACAAATCATTTAAAATATCTTAAAAATTTCGACCTACCCGGAGTTATAAGACGGACAGACAGGCTTAGAGCAATTCAGAAGTGATTATAAATTCAGAAAATGATTCCGAAAGAAGATGAGAGATCTTAACCAGGCCCGTCGCGTGTACAATTATTAAACTTGCTAGACAGCTAAACTTCATCAACAGAAAGTTGCATTCTTTGACTTGGCATGGATGTGAATTAGAACACCAAGATTCCATTCGTAGTCTAGTCGCTAAACGGCACGAAACCCTATCTGAATTGAGGTTTATTTACGTACTTACCACCGGAGGGGTTTTCTATACGTCAGCTGAACAGCTGCCCGATTTTTGATAAAGAAATGGATGATATCTTTTGCTATTTCACAAAATTGCGGCACCTTCTCCTGCCAGCGTTATTTAGAGAAACTGAAGTAAAATATATTTGTTCAAAAACTAACATTAGTAACTTAAAAAGTCTTCAAACACCTAACACTTTTTTTATGTCAGGTCAGTTAAGGAAACTTAACCTATCTTGTTGCGAAAGAAATGGCGATTTGTTCGCTTCGGTATTTGTAGATATTAATACGTATTTCTCTTCCTTTAACGAGCTGAATTTTCAAACCTTGGATGCGTTCAAGAAGTTCGTAAAAGTTTTCCGCGAATACGAAAAAAAATCGAAGAAGACTTTATTAATTCCCTAAGATACATTTTCATTTGTTTTATTTTTAATAAAATGTGCGTAAATTTTCGTTCTATGGAATACTTCATAAGTACATATATGACGGAAATTGGAGCATACTTGAAAACCTTCGTTGTTTTCAGAAACATTACGTTTGTTTAATGTGATCAGTCCGTGGAAATGCATTGGGGTATTGCTCCGGACCACTTTCCATTTTTAAGACATTTAACCATTTTCGGTCCTCTTAACTCTAAACCAGCGTCGCAAGTAAATGTTACACTTTCCCCAATCGCATAGTAGAATTGTACCGAAGACATATGACCACTTATTGCTGTACCAGGATAGGAACAGGCCTGAACGCATTTCGGCAAAACTCCAGACCAGCGGCCGTTATCTTGGCAGGCAATTATAGGTTGTCCTTGCATCATGTATTCAGGATTGCAATTGAATTGCACAACATCGCCGGCCCGATAAGGTGCTGAGCCCTGAGCATAACCGTTTTGAGGAGCTCCTGGATTGTCACATTGGACTTCAATGCATGTTGGAAAGGGTACGGCCCATTCGCCCGTAGGCAAACATATTGCTTCTGATGGTCCTCGTATACCGTAGCCCGAGGCGCAGGAGAAGGCAGCGCGACCACCTACCTCCCTGGATAGCACAGAGACCCGTGGAGAACTAACGTTATTAGGTAGAGGGATATCGCCACATTCTACGCTTTCGCAAACTGGTAAGGGTGCACTCCAGTTGCCGCTGGGAAGGCAAAATAATTCGGAAGAACCAATAAGTGAATTTCCATTCGAGCAGGAAAGCAAAACCCGAGTGCTTAATTTTGTATCGTTTGTACTAACAATTAAACCGCGCCGTATAGGAATTTCGGGGCAGTTGATGCTTTTAACAACCACCTCAACTGAGTGTTCATGTCTTGCAGGCGTTTGGCATGAGAATACGCCAGAATCTTCAGCTTGAGCACTAGATATTGTTAAGCGATACTCCAGAGTAGCATCGCGTCCCTCGTCAGTAACCCAACCTTCTGAATAATTTCTAAAAAAAATGAAATTTAGTAAACATGTTCTTAAAAACTTGGCTAAGCCAACCTGACACTATGACTGACAGACCATTTCGGATTGCCGAAACGTCTCATCCACAAGCATTCCATGTGCAGAGTCGTGCCTGGATACACAATCAGTTTACCGTCATTACTTTGAGCGATAGGACCGTTTTGATGACGAAATAATATTGTAGGAGCTTTTTCCACTATTGAAAAAAGTCAAACATTTACTTTACACATCGCGAATTAAAGGTTGAGGAGGTTTTTCATATTTACTAGCATAGTCATTTTCTTGATTTAAACCAAAACAAGCTGGTTTTGCGCCGGTCCACTCGGAGTGAATACATGTCCTTTCAATACTGCCCACAAGCTCAAATTTGCCGATGTCAGTACATCTAGAAGTTAATAAAAATTGAAAGTATTAAGAAATGTGCAAACGGGGTGCACAAATAGACCGTCCATACCTTGATATTATGGTCGCTCCTGGAGGGAATTCAACAATGTCTTCACGAATTTCCAAGTCATTATAGAAACTCACCACATTTGGTTCATTGTTTTTAAACATACAAGTGCCGTTAGCTAAGAAATTCAGAAATTTTTATTAAGGTAGCTTTTACTTTAAAAAGCCAAGAGCGTAGCTAACCGCAATTATAAGATCTGCCTATCCAATGGCCGTTTTCGCATATAATTTTCCATGTATTTCGCTCACCAGAGGCACTCGGAATGCAGTTGAAAAAAATCTCAGTTCCGCTCTCATATCCACCTTCAATTTCCAAATCCCCATTTCTGAATGAGTGGAAATGATGCATTGACGATTTTCTTATACGACTCTTAACTTTTCTAACTCACTTGTAAACTAAAGCGCCGTCAGTTATGGACGGAGGTCCACACATTTTTGCTTCCTCAGTAGTATTTTGATCGTCAGTGGAGTTGGATGATTCTTCCATATCTGACGAGTCCATGGAATGTGACATTGAAACACTATTAGATCTCGCATTAAGTTCTTCTTCATTGTCTTGCAGAATTTCCTCACGCGATTTTCGCATACCGGATTCGCAGTGTATGTTTTGTGGAGTTAGTACGCCTTTGTTACAATTCATTTCAATCGGCAAAGTATTAGTGGAATAATTACAGCGCACGCTAACCGAACTCATGTGGCCGATTGTAAGTCCAGCGCGATAGCCACCCTAAGATGCAAGTAACCATAATTGTAAATAGAATAACCGTTTGCTGTGCATTCCTACCTCGTACGTTAAGCCTGTTATATTCGGAAGAGTGCAAAGAATAGAAACGCATTCAGAGAAAGCATTCACTGACCAGCTGCCATGGGCACATCTTAATTGTGCTGAGCCCTAAAAAATGGAAGGCTTTCGAGTGGTTTTCGAAATGAAAGTTAATTATACTAACTTGTATTTTATAACCATCCCCGCACTCCAACGTTATAAATTCATTTGATTGTATTTCCTCGTAGGTTGATAGGGGCGTTAAAGAAGGTTTATCCGATAACCGTTTGGTATGCGGCTCCACTTTATAGTATTTTCCATTTTCCACAAAAGGTACTAAGCAAGGCGCTACTTTTCGAAAAGGTTTAATATGAAAGGTTGAAGATTGGGAAAAGAGATTTCTCGAAATACCTGAAACGCACTTTGGTGTTTCGGGTTTCCAAATTCCCCGTATGCAACGAACTGTCATATTTTCATCTTTTATATTTAATTTAAAACCAGGATTGCATTCTAAATACAATATGATACCAACACTATTTCTTCCTGGAGCCTTACCCGGCCTAACAGTGGTAATATTTGCGAATGAGTCCCAATCTAAATCTTCACAAGGACCACGTAAACGCTTGCGTCCTTCTTTGTTCTCTAAATGATCGCTTGGGTCTGGCTCACTGGACTGCAAGTAACTGCTGCTTCTTTTACGACGTTTTCGTATTATTTGAGCTTTCAATTGTTCTATGAAATCACTTTCATTGCTTGGCTTTGGTAATTTTTTCGAACCTTCCATAATGCGATGAAAGGAATTATTGCTGTCAAGAACAGGCTCATTCTTTCTCCTGCTCGAGCTGTACCGAGAATTTTGATAGATATTGGGCATTGGTATCTTCCCCATTGTTCTATGCGCACCATCGAAATCCTCATAGTCATAAAGATTAAATTCATTTGCCAAAGTTTGGGATTTGTGGTTAGGTTTATATCGAGCTAATTGCTCTTGGTTATCGTAGAAACTATACCAACGACCATCTTGTACTTGTATCTTTTTGTTGGTATTAAGAAATTCTAAAGGATTGTACACTTTGTTGTAGCCTAATAAGTGTTTAACATAATTTTGGTATTTTTGCCGGATACGTTGGTAATATTTAGAATAGGCTTCTTCAAGTTCAGTAGGAGTTCGTTTGCTACGCGTCCGTAATTTAGGATCAACTGGAACAGGATTAATTAAAAACTTTTTCTCATTTCACTGGGTGGTGGCATCTTACCCCTATTTGTTGCATTTTTCCACTGCGGAAAATATTGATAAATTTCATATCTTAATTTTGTCTCCAAGTCACGTTTCTCTCGCATGCGATATGTAGAGCTAATATGTCTCATTTCGATGGATCTGCGTTTGCGATTCCAACGCAGGCGAGGGTGTTGACCCAATAAACATTGCGGTAGTTCTAAAGGACGCCACTTACCACCCACACAGGTAGCACCCGGTGGACCTACATCTAATACGTAACCTTTATCACAGTCATACATAATCTGTTTGTTATTTACTATCTGAAATAAAAAAGAATGTGTTAGTGCGGGCACATATATAACACATAACAGACTTATTATACCTTTTTCACATAGGGCCTGTAGTCATAAAGTCCCATGTTACCAACTAATAATACCTTGCCATTTGGTATATAGCCAGGGAATGAACAAAATACTTCTTGGCAATGTGGTGTGTCTCCAGTCCAATTGCCAAAAGAACAGGTAAGTATATAAGCGTTAAGATCTGTTATATCTTTCCCTTCGGGGTTGACCAGTTTAAAGCCGTCTTTACATTTAAATCTTGCTTTCATACCATGCTCAGTTTTTGGAGCCAATACCATACCGTGCTTTGGAGGTTTCGGCATACTTTTACATCTTGCCGGAACGCAACGTGGTATTATGCTCCATGTGCCATTATGGCAGGTGGGTGGACTTAACAAGGAGACTGGGAATTCATAATTCTCCTCACATTTGACATCTAAAGATGTGCCATGTTTTACTTTGTCCACATATCCCGAAGGAGAAATGACAGGCGATTGTGTCGTTGTAGATGTTATTATGACCGTGCCATTCTCATCAGTCATAATTTCGATAGGTACGACAAAGCCTTGTGATATAGTCGGTACCACGCATGGAGCCAAACACTCAGGCAAAGGGTTCCGCCAACGCCCATCAATTTGACAAACACTGGATGCATGACCTTGCATTAGCATTTCGGGTTGACATCGAAATATAATGCTAGCCCCTAAGCCCGTACCCACTTCAATGTTTTCGATCCAACCATTGTATAGAATGCCAGGATGACCGCAATTAATTTCTAATTGAATACAAGCAAGTGCATTATAGTTGAGTAACGCTAAGCATTAAATATCACACATCTAATAAACTATTTTTGTGACAAGATATCAAAAATTATATATTGTTTTAATGTCATAGGAGGTCTTATGTGGAAATGACGTGAAATAACTCGGTCCAGAAACTCGGTGCCTATCTCTGTGAAAGATTTAATTACTGTTCATCGTTTATAACACTTCGTTACTATATAAAGGTTTCCTAATCGTGACAACTCTTGCATGGGTCTTACTGTGGGCAAGGTTGGTACAATTCATATTTCTATCAAATTATAAATTATGGACCAATATCCCTCATAGTACACTAGAAAGTAGAGCTTGCACTTTTATAAACGCTCACATTTCGTAGTGACGGTTATTTGCGAGAGGTTCAAAAACTTGGTCCATCGTATTCAAATTTGTCAGATCTATTTTGTATATCCTAAGATGATTACTCAGCGACTTCTCTTGAGAAATTTTGCAAATTTGAAGTCTCTTTCACATAACCACTAGTCTTTGTGACGCTATGTGAGAATCAAATGGATTCGTCAACAGTTACTTTACATCACTATTTCTTCCTACGAATTTATTGAGCGATATATTACCTTCTTCAAGACAAGACGTTGAATGGCGTGTGGTCGTAAAGACGATCCGAACCAACGCATTTTCAAACTTAGGTTAATTCAGATAATAGTTCTGAATCCACCGGTATAATGAAAAATAGCTCTGTTCTAAGTCTTTCCGTCTTACACCCGCAAAAGCTTAATATAAAGTGTACAATAAGTAGTAGGGTAGGGCAGGTTATAAGAAGGGACTTGAAAGAAAATTATACCAATGATGTAGAAAAAAATTGACTTACCTTTACACACAGGTAAAGTTCCGCTCCACTTTCGATCAGCTCCACAGCGGCTTGAGCTTTCGCCGACCAACGTATAACCATAACGGCATTCATAGCTAACCACTGAATTATAGGCTAAAGTTGTGTATGTGGCTTTACCGTTTTTCGGATTTTCAGGTGTAGGGCATATAACAGAGGTTACCACTGCTCGAACGGAAGAAAAGCAAAAGTATTGAATTTTTTATGTTACTACTTTATAACCTCAATCATTCTTCATATTAAATATATTGGTATCACTCATGTGTGAAAGCAATGGCTGCGGTATTATTTCGTAAACAGTGTCTGCAAAGTGATATCATTTCCTTTTACAGAAACAACTAAGCTATTGACGAATTATCGTAGCCATCCTACAGCCTACTACCTTTTCTTACATTAAGTATGGCAGTAGCAGAATAATAATAATATAAAAACTATAAACTATTACTTTTTAGTATCATCGAAAGGTGAGTGAAGAAGTTTAGGAGAACAACGGTGGTAACGGTGGAAGAAGAAAATCATAAGCTTTAGTCTCCGATTATGTGCATTTTTACCATAATGAACACTAACTACATTTTTACAGCTTCAGTGTTTCGTAATAAAAATATAAGCGAAATGAAATTTGCAGAGGAGAAAGCATGTAGCGGATCTTGAAGAAAGTTACCGCAAGTTCTTTGAATTCTTCATGAAATTGGTAATATGACGGCAACATAAATTATGAGAGCGGATAATGCTGTTACATGTGAAATATGATAATAAAACAACGTTTCACATTTGCGGTAACTTTATTTATTCATAACAAATTGTTTAACAACAAATTTCAACCATTATTATTATTACTTTGTAAATAAACGTTTTTAACTCGTTTGAAATAGAATTTTAACAAGGTCTCAGTTCTCCAACAATAATGTTATAAGCTAATAGGAAAATTATAAATTTAGCCTTATTTTTTTTAACAACAACAACTCTTCTTGATTCAGAAGTGGTGAAATTTTACACTGACTGACTAGGAGGAAATGTGGCATTTTTATCGCTAGTGGCTTTTTGATGCAAAAGAAAAGAACATAAAAAGAAGTGATAAAAAGTGGCCTTGTTCTTAGATCAAGGTGAACTTAAATTACAAGACAAAGCAAAGTGAGAGAAATTACAAGCAATTTTTTGAGACTACTTACATACACAAGTGGGCAGCTCTTTTGGCGTCCAAGAACCGTCTGATTGGCAGGTGCGTTCATGTTTGCCTACTAACTCGTAGCTATTGCCGCAATTGTAGGTGATTTTGCAACCGTAAGTGTAACACTCGCCCGAATGCCATCCGTTAGCCGGATCTGGCGGCTGGCCGCAGGAACGAGCTAAAAACAGAAAAAAAAAATAAATAAAATGCCATATATTCATCTATCTGCACTTCACGGAATTTTAATATAATTTCAACTCACGTTCGCATTGTATATCTGGTCCATACCAGCTGGCTTGACCATCTATGGCTAGACATTTAGCTCTTGGGAAACCGTTGGTCACATAACCGTTATGACAATGATATTGTACTGTAGAATCCAAATCAAATGTTTCCTGTTCTGGCAAAGCTGAATTGCGAGCATGTTCTATTTGCGGTGGTTTCAGGCAATAGACTACAAAAAAAAAATTTTATCATCATTGCTTAAAAAAGAATTTTGATAAATGGGTGTGCAAAGTTACTGTTTTGCTTGCAAGCTGGCTCAGCACCGGCCCAGTTGCCGTCAGCTTGGCATAAACGACTTTGTAGTCCTACAACATGGTAACCATGAGGGCAGGAATAAGAGGCTCGTGCACCAAAATGTCTACCAGCGACTGTGACTTGACCTAGAGTAGGTTGCGCCAACTCCGGGCATTCACGATCTTTTTACGGGAAGGTAGCTTAATAACAATATTTTTAATTGCCATGACATTTATTCACACTCACCGGGCTTAATGCATGACATACCGCAGACGCCGTCACATAAACATTTTTTTTTCTTACTCTTACAGTCCTCATCCGACGAGCATTTACGTAAACATTTTTGTCCCAATAAAGTGGCTTGCTCTTCGTCACGCGGACATTCCGAAGAGGGTGAGTTACGCGGGTTCTTATAAATTCGTCCGTCATCATCCGCTTCCGAGGATTCATCCTCATCGTCCCAGTCGTCGTCTTCGTCGTCTTGAGGAATCTCCGTTTGAGCCAATGGGCCCGATAGCACTAGAAACACATACAACGCAGAACGTGAACATAACATGCAAACCTATATTTAAAAATCAAGTGAGAGTGCTTATGTGTTCTTTACCTAAGCGCTATTATCCTACATACCTATATAATGCATATTATATGTTGTTATGTCGCATATGCGTATGACAACAAAACCTACATTGTGTTGTTTTTAAATCTTTTAACATTGACCCATATTATGTGCACACGTAACTTTAATACATTGCTACCCGTATGTGGAGTGCAAGTAGCGAAAGCCTATGGTTGTTACTTTCTTTATCCTTATGATTTTTAAAGTGCGTATTTGGATGTATGTGTGTTTGCTTCTTCTATTTTGTGTAGAAATTATTGAACTTGCGCATTATATGCTATTATTATATAATAATGGATACAAACATTTTTTAAGAAATTTTTTTAAATTTATGCAAAATTATTTTCTGTTTACACGAATTTCTTCCTTTCCTCGTTTTCTGTTTGCTTAAATGAACTGAAGCCCTTTTTCTTTTTTGTCTATGGCCTTATCATTACTTACTTACCTCTACTGCAGACGATAGCTACAAATAAAAATTGTAGTAAATATCGTTTCATTATCGTCGTTTTGTTTATTTAAAACTTTTAATTTGATTATGTTTCAATTACTCGGTGCAGGGTAGAGATTCAAATCATAGCTGAATTTTTATTATAAGTTGAAAACGTTTGCTTATCAAATTTTTACTTCTTAATATCTTCAAAGAATTCCTTTTATAGTGTAACCCGTTGACAGTAAAGCAATGTAAGCAAGTGCTAACTAGCTTTATATTCGAAAGCGGATGTGTTTCGACTGCACCGTTTGACTGAATGCACAGTATTGTGGTTTATCATAATGTGTTTGACGATATGTTGTGATGTTTTCTTCTTTTTTTTTTTTTTTTTTTTGGTGCTTTTCCTTTGCGGAGGACAATACATACGCAATGAGAGAGAAATTTGAAATTACCTTAAAAATAATCCTGAATGCTTTTTGGTTTGGTTTGTGTTGTTGTGGGCTTTGCTTGAATTTCTTTGCTCGAATCACCGACAATAACTGTTTGAGTTGAATTAAAGCGAAATCATAGCAATAGCATTAGCGATTTACTCAATTCAAGTCAAACGAACGCTTATCATCTCTAAATTCGCTAAAACCTAAATTAAAAAATTTGTTCGTAGACTTTTCATAGTGCAGCGACCGCTCGATAATATATTAAATTTATTATTAACTTTGTAACGCGTAATGAGTGAGAAAATTGTACTCACCTTAGGATAATCAAGTAAAATATTTTTATTAGTTTAAGGTGTGTCCGGTGCTATTAATAATTTTGAAATATTTCTTATTTTCTTATGTTTTTCAAATGTTGCATCCATGCACGTCCTTAGGAGACTAGCGGCTCACAAACCTGCTTGCATGCTTAACTGTAGCTGCTTAACTAACTGCTTCCAGTGTTTATTATAAATCCAATTAAAGTCGGGGTAATACAAAATTAGGCCAACGGAACCCCGATCTATTTGCCAATCAATAATATTTGTATACACTTTACGTTACGTTCTTTATTTCTTAGTTGTTAGTGTTATTATAATCTGGTCGTAACGATCTGGTCATAAAGCAGGGTTCAGTTTATGCCTATTGATACCTGCACATTATGGACTTGCTGTAGTAGAGAGTGTAGAGAGCTATTAGCATAGTACGCATTCGATTTGTGCGGTCAACTAGTGCTGTTCAATTTATCTTTCGGTGGCTAAATTAGCATTGAATGAGTATACACTGGAAGAGAAAATTTTTAAACTCTTGAGATCTTTTATTTTAGGAACGAATACGACAGTGAATATCAATTTTTTTGGTTTAAGCGTATTGAACAAAACTTGCATAATTTCCTTTTCGTGAAATGACAATAAAGGCTTGACTTTGCTTTTCGCGGAGGGAAAGCCTACTTTGATTGCGTGGTCACGGCAGCTCCTATCATTCCAATGGAGAGATAACATGCCTGTCTAAAAAGATGTTTGTTACACACTCATTATAGTATTTGTCTAAATTTTTTCCTTTTTTATTTCTTCATTTTACTCTTTCGATGTGCAAGCTTACGAGTCGTCCCCTAGAACAGCAACAAGCAATAATTGAATTTCGAAGAAAGCAAAATTTGAATCTGAAGACCGGTTCCCGTTAAACTTAGTGACATTTCACAAGTCCGTTGTAATTAGCGATCTCTTCTATTCTTAATATAAATAGTATTGTATGAGTGTCATTAGTGACTGCCGGTTATAATGGTTTTAAAATCTCACGTTCGACAATATTATTCATTGCATCTTGAACGTTAAGATGACTTCCCCAATGTATGGCCAAAGATTAGCAACCTTGTTGTTTGGCACTTGACAGTCAAGAGCTTTTTACGTGTGCCAGAAAGCTTAAAGCTTCATATACAAATATTCCAACCATCATACTAACGTGAAAATAAGAAAAGTGTACACCATATAATATATTTGCAGTAAAAATGTAGTTAAAAAGTGCTTAAAAGTCAATAATACACAATTAACTCTAGATAAAATTTAACCGATAAAACATTTTCAAAAAGTAAGTTTAATTAAAGGAGAATTGAATAACACACACATCCAGCAAATAGTTCGTCTTTAAAAGAGTTAGTAAATAAAATAAAAGTTAATAGCACTCATAGATATATATGTGCATATATATGTGCATAGGGAAACAATTTTGGTATACAACAAATTGTATATATTGTACGTTTAGGCAAAGATGTGTACAGACAGATTTGGGAAATATGATTATTTGTGAAAGTGTTGTTCATTTTCTGGATCTCTGTGGGTACGTTTGACGACAGTTATTTTAATTTTTGTGGCGGTTAGTGCGAAGTTAACGCAATAATTTTATTGGGCTCTTCTGATACCATACACACACGAACATAATGAATTTCAAGAGGTTACGATCTAGGGGAAAATCGTTACATATATACATCAAAATTTGTTCGACATAAAAGAATTAATAGATATTTGAAGCATCTCCTCCTGCTGTTAATTAGTTAGAAAACATTTATGTTTCGATAACGTGAACCTTTTTACTGAGTAATGCTCGCATGTTTTACGTTTAATCTATGAAAGTTTATCGTTTTTTTGTAGTTGGCACCATCGTGAAATGGGCAATGTTTGCAGTTCCGGGCAAAATAAGAAAAAAGGCAGTATATCAGAAAAATCGGAAGAGTGAGTTCTTTATTATTGTCAACTGAATCGGTTTTAATATAAAATTTTGTAATTGCAAATTATTTAATAGTTCCTACAATGATACTAAAGCAGAAAATAACGTTAGCACTACAAATGTCCCTCCTTCTACGTCTCAAGTAGAAAAAGTGCCTGTTACACCTAAGCATGAGGATTTACCAGACGAATCGTCGCTTACAAACGCAGAGAGGAATGCGCTTCAATCAGATCAAAGCAGTAAGTGTCTGAAATCGTCAAACTTCCGATAACTTTGTTAACATTTTAACGATCTTTAATAGATTCCGTTGCTACATCCACTACCACCACCACCGCCGCACAAATCACAGCCGAGTTAAGTGATTTAAAAAGTATGTCTAATATTAGTTTATCCATATTACGTGGAAAATTCTTAGGGAATAGAAAAACTGAAAGGCACAAAAAGATTGTCGTTTACATATTAACGGATAATAGTCAGGAGCACAAAAAGCATAAACGCATTATCCATGGATTGCAAAAGCAATTTACTCGTCAATGCCAAAGCAGAGGTTTTGAATTTGTTATTTCCGATATTCATGATATGGAAATATCGGCCAAAGCGGACTATTCCAGATTATCAGCAATTAATCATTGGAGCCAAAGCCCTTTGGAAGCTCAGGGTGGTCACGAAGAGGCAGCCAATGCTCTCTCGGAGTTAAGCAGACATTCTGCTTCAGCATATATAATACCCGTATTGTTTTTGGGTTCAAATTTGGGTGTACCGATGTTGCCGCTGACTATAGAAAGTCAAGATTTCACATCAGTCTTAAGTACAGCAAATGAAGCGGAGAGAGTTCTTTTAGAGAAATGGTACACTATAGATAATCTTAATCAACCCATGTGCCATCGCTTGCATACCCAACAAATTGAACCATACTCTACAAAGCAAGATGAAGAATTAAATAAATTATTCGGTGTGCTATTGAATTTGTTTTCGGATGATTTAAAAGATTCGTACATGTCAACAGTGGTTGAACAAGAGGTGAACAATACGGTCTTAATAAGTCAAGAATTGGCGAAGCGATGCATTTGGATACAAACAGGTCCCCATTACATGAAGGCTCCCGACAATGCTTCACCTTATGAACTCGAAGTCTTAAGGCGCATTTCCAAACTTTACAGTGAATTGAAAACTCATTTGTCTGAGAAGAATATGGTACGCATTTTACCCAACATGAATGTGCTGGACGACGAATTGGCCGAGGTCATAGAGAGTTTAATAGACAAGTCAATTACCACAATTATTGATGAGCATGCAAATAAGAATAGTTTACCGGACAATACCAATGGAGTAAATCATTCTCTAATTGAGGAAATTGAATTTATTGGTCAGTATACGACGGCGTTAGCACAAAACTCGCCCAATTTCGACATTATGAACGATATTAAAAGGTGAGTTGGGTTTCCTTTTTTCTTCTGTTCTTATAGAGATTCTGTTCTTAGAGAGAAAAACCGTTTACTTACAGATATATAAAAGACAGCACAGATCAACCTTTAGTGGTGTGCGGACCCAGCGGGTGCGGGAAGAGTGTATTTATATCAAAGATAGTGGAAAATGTGTACCGTTGGAAACCAGAGATAAATCTGATATTAAGGTACATTCTGTTCGGTACAAGTATTTTGTCATTATACCCACTGTCGAAATCTGGCGCATTTTAATTTCTGCAATTTTGCAGTTTGTTCGTAGCATTTGCACGAGGCGACTAAGAAAGTGCGTGTGTTCTTGATTAGAGAAAGATTTCAAATCGATTTATTCATGTCGTTTCTGTCCATCCGTCTGTGTGTCTCTCAAATGTGCAGCAATTTCAGAGGAACGTCGAAATTTGATACTTGCACATTCTTTATTTAATTAAACAGCCAAAGAGATTAATTGTAGAAATGGGCGTGATTTTTAAAAATCTTTCATGAAAATCCAAAAACTGTCAAAAAGAAATTTAAAGACGTTATTGCCGAAGATTTACAGAACATGACAAGAACATTCATTTTAGTACCATTTTAAAAGTCAAGTACAAGCATAGCGGCACAGTTCGATCCACTAACGTTTAATATGTTCAGTTGAGATGGTGGGTATTCAAGATTCGCTCCATGGCGAATACAATTTCGTACTTTCTTTAATACATTATTTTAATATATTATTTATATTTTTAAGATACGCGAATCTATCGGCTCGGTCAGGCGACTTGGTCACCGTCTTGGGATCCATAGCCAACCAAATGTCAGTTTTAGCTTACGGATATCAAACGAAACTCAACCATGTAATTATGTGACATATATAAAAAATAAATCTTTCATATTCTAGCTCGCGACTGTGTTATCGGTTGTTGGGTTAATGGAGTAAATGAAAAGCGTAGCAAAAACCATAAAAACATAAAAATAGCATTTACTCGTTTTTCATAACGAAACAGATCACACACACTATCGTTCATCTGATTGCAAGACTACTAAAGTAATATAAATGAAAGTCGAACTAATTTCGACAAAAATCGAATATGAAATAATTTGATTACAGATATCAGTTTCGGATATTTGACATCAAAATTATAATAGTGAAGACTGGGCTTATTGATAATTCGACATTTACAAATTACAAAACGCTACTCTTTGATCAACAATTTGCTTACTAAAGTATTGCACTTCAACACAATTTTATTGGCTTACTCAACAACCCCCCAAAAAAAAAAAAATTTGCTTAAGATAATCTGACTGCGTGGAGCGAGCATTTTCCTCAACATGAATTATATTTTTTTAATTGCCCTATAAATTCTTTTGCAGACTATTCAAGCTTACGCTCAAATCATACAAAAAATAATCGATGAGGAGAAGTGTTTCTTTATGATCATTATTGATTCGGTTGACGAGTTACTTGATGAAGACATAGACCTGACGTGGTTGCCGTTCAAATTAAAAAATATGTGTAAAGTTATACTCACCGTAACAGAGCGGACCGATAAATATGAAAAGCTATTGCACAAGCTTACGGAATATGGACTTCCCCAAAAATGTTTTATAAATATGAAGCAGTTTACTGATCGCCAGTGGAATGATATTTTATGTTCGGGAGGTGGTGATTTTTATGTAGCTAATCGAGCCATTAAAATGCCAGATGAATGGAAAAATTTACATGGTCGTACTCCTTTTCATGCCAAATCGTTATGGTGGATGGCTTGGCTGGGCTGTACGTCGACAAGTATGAATGACATATCCGAGGTATTGCATAAGGTATTGCAGGTCCTGGAGACCAAATTTTCATCCAATCATGCGGAACTATTATTGCTCATTGTATCACTTTCTGAATGGGGCATAAGAGAAAGTGATTGTATACAGATATTACAAAGGTTAACCAAACTTGATGCGCAGGCCGCATTTAATGTTTGGTCGCGTTTCTGCTGGTTAATGGGTCCCATGCTTTTATCCATAAGGAATATCAAAATAACTGATACAAGCTTCCGTACGACCATTCTAGAAAAGTACAAAAAGAATCAATCATTTGTGCACAAAGCCATTCGCGATTTTTTCGATAGGCAAGACAGCTATTTTGTGATTTCAAAAGAACTCAACAAAATGTAAGTTGTCATACCATCCTTTATAATTATGTAACTTTTTGGAAGCATATTTGACTATTTGTCTATTTGTCTATTTGTCTATTTAGCTATAATTATCAGAAGTTTTTAAAGTTACCCTACCATCATTTTTCGGCGATTATTGAGGACAATTTGGGGCCAAATGCAATCGATATTCTCTTCAACTGTTTCTATTTTACCGATTTGCAATGGATTGCGGATAAAGTGCATGCCTGTGGTCCTATTCATCTTATGCATGATATTTGGGTATCGGAGAAGATTTCTGGTATTCCCCAGCAGTCGTATGTGCACATTTGCTTCTTAAAGGAGTTCTTAACAAACTATATGCACGAACTTGATTATGACGGACATCAGTTTTTTACGCTTATTAAATTTTATCTCAAGACGAGAATCAAACAGGATGCAAATTTGAAAGATGATGAGAAAATACGATCATGGTTGGAGTTTACAAATGAAATTGAAATTCCGTTTTTGGAAATATTAAACGGTGATTGGAGCAACGGGAGGGAAAGCGGGCATGGCGACTATAATGTGTTAGTTAATTTGCCTCACAAAGGTTACTTTGTGGCTGCGATAAGTACCAGCAGGGGCGATATTTGTATATGGGATGTCAAGAGTAGCCGTCGCGTAAGAGTTCTAGAAGGTATTTCACAACCAACTGCTATGTGTCCGTGTGATACTTACGATGCTGCTGTGTTATGTCGTAGGGAGATTAAAGTTATTAATTTGGATGAGGGCAAATTTAAGGTATGTAACTATGCTCAAGGTAGCAAAAATTAAATTATTAATGGATTACGTGTGTCCGCCTCAACTTAGGTTACTTTGAAGGGCGTAATGAATCAAAAAATGCCATATTTCGGTTTGCATGATCAAAAGCATTTGGTGTGTTTGTCGCGTAATCGTATGTATGTGAATCTCATGAACCTTGAATCCGGAGATTGTGTTACGACGTTTAAAGCCGGTGAAGACCGTTTTCTTAACTCCCTGTTGGTATCTGGAGATGGAAGGTATCATTATTTTTATGTCATTCAGTATATAAAGTTTTATTCTCTTCTTTCTGGATCTTTAGAATTCTTGTCTGCGGTGATGAGACACAAAAGCCATTTCCTCTGCTTGTATGGCATCTTACACAAAGGAAACTGTTGTACGATTTGCGTATACCGTGCCATGATTTCATAACATCGCTATCAGCCATAACACACGAAGGATCCTACGTTTGTGTCGTCGCGAAAGAGCTTAACGAGCCCACACCCAATTTTATAGTTGTCTACGATTTACAAAGCGGCACTTTATTCAAGAAATGGAAGCCTTCCTGCAATACGGTTGCATTAGCTATATCGCAGGTCAATGCTTGTGTTATTGCCGGCTTGGATGATGCTAAAATCTTGGTATGGGACTTAGTTACGGGTAATTGTCGTTCGACACTTGTCGGTCATAATGCCCCAGTAACATGCTTGAAACTGGACCCATTGGGTAAAATTTTATTATCTACTGACAAGGAAGGTCGCGATAATTCGTTCCGTATGTGGGAAACGAGTACAGGTAATAATAAGTGGAAATGCATTTTATGCTCAGGCGTCATGTACTTGTGAATATCTTCTAGGAAAATCTTTAGCTGTTCTGAAGTCACCCGATCGTATTTCGGCTTGCGAAATCCTTCCTAATGGAGCCTTTGTCGCTGTCGCTTTAGAAGGTCGCTCGAATCTAATGATTCTCGCTTTAAAAAACTACGGTGATAGTGAATCGGACGATGATAACCCATACATTTATGGAAATCAGGATAATCAAGATAAAGTTTTCAAATTAGAACCAAATTAACGGGAGCTGACAACTCTGAACAATTCGGCTGCTATGGAATGAACTGCTTGAAATAGTTTGTTCTTCTTTTCTTTTTCTCAGTTAATTTTTTATACCCATCACCACAACCAAAATATACACAAATCCAAGGTTACACATATAATGTGCAAACATGCACATATTCCTTTGGCTTGAATTTTGAATTGATTTCATTCAAACGGAAGTAATTTTGGTGGTTTGCAAATTTTTTGAAAGCATCTTTTAAAGTTTGTCGATCCATTCTAAAAGTTATTCTCCACTTTTCATATTTCATATGAATACTTGTGATGGATGGTATTTCATCAAATGTCATCTGCTTATGCATGTGATTTCTCACCGAAATGTATTATAAAAGCGTTATTTACAGCTGAGCTTGAACGCAGGAACGAGGAAGAAGCAAAAGAATTGTAACAGCTAACCCATCAGCGACAGATGTGAAAAAATTACTTCATAACATTAATGGTTTTCTAATAAAGTCCGTTGTCCTGTTGGCTGCTCGTCTGGTTTTTGGTTTAATTCATAAGAATCCCGAAAATTTGCTCACAAGAAAAGAAATTTAATACCTACCGAAATATATATTGATATTGAAAAGAAGATTGAATAACGGCCTCCAAAAAGAGCAAAGTTTCTTTTAAGTAACACGATTATTAGCAAATATTTATAGCTTCTAAGACGATAGAGAAGATAGAGAAAAGTGCAAGCTTTTTATTAACGTAGGAGGGAAGTTTTTTTTATTCCATTTTCCATTCGCCTACTGAGAGATCATCAGCATCAAGCGTATGTAAAAATATATCCAGATATGTTCGTGTAGTGTCTGTCTACGTAGACTTAATCAAGTTCCGCTCTTGTTGTATATTTATTTATCTGTAATTGGAATTCTCTAAATACCAAAGCCCGAAATTGACTCGGATTTGTTCTTAATTGAACGGATTCAGCTTAAAAATAATCGCAAATCGCGTGTAGCAAGAAAATTGTGTAATATTTTCGTTAACAATTGATGACCTAAATTAAATCTTAATTTATTTGTCTGTTACCAGTTCTATAACTAGTTTATGGTATGTAGAGTGTTGGTTGAGCGATCCAGTAACGTTTCTAGAATTCATAAATAATTTTAATATGTAGGTTCCTCTTGAAACGTGTGCGTGTGGCCGCTATGTACATATAGGGTTGTATGATACGCACGAGAATTTTCAATGCAATTAGACCAAGACACATATATAGAAATGGTTTAAAAATTAATTTATAAAGAAAATTTAAAACGTTTTTAAACACATATAAGATGGAAATGTTATAATTTTTTTGATATAAATAATTAATTTTATTAATTCATATAATTAATTATTTAATTTTAATACATTTAAAGAATCTCCTTTAATGCACGGAATGTGTGCGTGTTTACTTTAAGTCAATGCGATATGTTAATAGCATCCATGAAGAGATCTGAGTAAAGAAACCTCAAATTGCACAAACACGAGTCGTTTCGAATTCAATCGAAAACAGGTAAGCTTTTGAATAGAGGACAAGAAAAGTCGCTGGAACGATAATTCTGGTAATATTTACACATACTACTCCCGTTATCATTTGCATACATTTGCTAAATTTGAAAGCTTCAGAGCCTGTATAATATAAAAGAAAAAGTTTTCAAAATAAGGCATTTTATGGGAAGTGGCCGAAAAAGTGGGCTGATCCAAATGATTTTCAATAGTTTCCGTCGTTGGGCGAAAATGAGTTGGTATAGCAAATTTCATTAACTCATTTCAAAAATTTGCGATCTGTACGATCGACACAAAACCGAACACATGGACAGACATCATATACATAGGCGAACAGACAAGCCTAGGTTGATTTAGAGAATGATTATGGGTCGATCGGTATTAAAAAGGATGGGTCAATCTTAAACCCTTCCAGAGGTTAGAAACGTTCTTTCAAACTTAATATACCCGATACCATAAGTAGTGTAGGGTGCGCTTGGCGTAGGCCACTGTAAATTTTTGAAAAAATAAATTTTTCTCTATTGGCTTAAACGATCTCCTAGTATTTGTTAGTCAAGAATGGCATAAAAGGACAATTGTGGGCGGGGCAAAATAGTAAATAGTAAAGTAATTCTATGGCCGGTCATGGGAATAATTTTTTAAAATTTATTTCAATTGAAATTGCGCAGAGATGTCGAATCGATCGGTATAATATATTAAAAGGCGGGTCTATTTCAAGCTCTTCTGGGTGTTGCGTGCGCACGCTTAAGGGTAATGTACCCTTGTGGCGTAGAGTATACAAATAAAAAACCTGAAAGCCAATATGTCCATTCATCTGGAAGTTTGAAAGAAGTATTGTCCTCTCTCTTTACCCGTAATCTTGACACGCAATATTTTTGAATCGCTTTTGGACTTTCAACGTAAATTTTTTTAATTATTCCGTATTGCATTTTCAAATAATATATGGCTTGTGTGTAATATTTTATGTTTACACATAACCCTTGATTGAATATATAGGCGAACTTAAACACTAACATTTCACTTATTCCCAGAATTTGCGTAAGTGACTGGGAGTCACATCGTGGTATGATTCGTTATAAAAGAGAACGTAGTAACTTTAGGTTTAAATGAATTCAAAATGTTACAATCCGACGTCCTATAAATCGCACTGGCACACGTTCTAGGAGAAGTCAAAATGTGGAGGTTTTGTTGGCTGTTTCATTAGTAGAACTGCCGATATCTATCCCGCCGCAACGGGCTCATGTTCGGTTAAAGAATTTTATCTATTGGTTTACTAATACGTTACCAATAAATAATTTATTGACATTATTGAGAGAATACAAACAAACATCGTTTTTGATAAATTTACACAAATGGCATTAGAAACACACAAGCAGTAGTATAGACAGACAGATTACAACGATCTTCTAAGCTTAGATCCTTAATCGATCAGTGAAGGTTTGTGCGAAATTTCAGTTTTCCACTCTCAATTCTAGGGTTGTGTCAATTTCCATAATGAAACGAGACAAAACTTGATTGCATTTGATAGAAAGAGTGATATGTCACAGTATAGTGGATAAGGGAAATACAATAATAGCTAATGAAAAGTCTTTCCGTGCAAGCGAAAATCGTCAAAAAGTTACGGAATATTTAGCGGTTAAATAGTCAAGATGAGTTAGTCACACAAGCAGGCTATAAGACTTATTACTCATACACCGCTTGTGGTGCAAGGGCATAGTGGGTTTCCAAAAATGTATGCAACACACAGAAGAACTTGTGGCAGATCATCCTTTTACCATACCGACCTATTCAGAATCAACTTCTAAATATATATAAGCCTGTCTGTCCATAAGTCTGTCCTTTTTTTTCTGTTTAAAGTACAGGCCGCAGTTTTTGATGTATTTTGTTGAAGTTTGGTCTACTAATGTTTTTTGACCCAAGGATAAATGCTATCAAAAATGGTTCGGAAAGAACCACTTTTATGATCACTGTCCATACACCGCCTAACTTTGAAAAGTCGTCATACGAATAAGTTTAGGGTGGCGTAGGATGTTTAATAGTGGCTCGTGACTCGATATAGTGCGTTTTTACTTGTTTTGAACTACTTTCACCATTAATTGCGTGAAAATAAAATATATATTGTTCATCACGTAATTTCTGCAGCTGGTCGTTTATTTCTTTCAAACGAGAAAACTTTTGCTTTTCTTAGGAGCGTTGCAATGTAATAAAGAACTGCCGCAAAAAAAAGGTAAATAATTTAATTGTTTTATTAAATGAGACGAGAATATGAAAATATTTGCGGTCAAAGAAATGTGCTGAGTAGGATTTGGAAGTCAAGAACGGGCTTTTGATTTTCTACAATATCTCTATGAAAGAAAATGTCGGATTATTAGTCTGATAATACGAAAAACATCAAGATAGCAAGAGAAAAATTAAGTCAGACGATAAGTATTCTGCCGTATTTGACTACGCTTAGAATTTATGTAAAGACAAGTAAGAAAATTATATTCAACTGTTGCCGAATCTTTTGTACTTATCATCTGTTTCTTAAAAAAGATTAAAACAAAAAGAGAAATCAAAAACTAAATCTTCATACACTACAATATGGCGAGCGTGGCTGATTTTGCCGGTTTTGTGGATATTTTTATCCTGCGTCTGTCATAATTTATAAGGAATGGGCAAAAACACAAATTCCTCCTTGCTTATGAAAAGAGAAGTGCCAATTTAGGTAAGGCTATGCGCGCGCGCTTCGCGCGATATGGCCCATTTTTAGTACCAACGATTGGTAACACGATTGGTTGTAAACATTTTGACAAAGTTGTTATCCTCCGGTCCATCCACCGGTGGTGTGTATAATAATAGGTGACAGATAGGCTTCTTGGGCTTAAAATTCCATATAATTGTGAAAAAATTATTAATACATACAAAGCATTAACCAATGGCGGGAAATTTGATTTTGCTCATATTAGTGTTTAATTTTCATATGAACACCAGAAAAGAGCTTAAGCCAGATATTTATATTATTACATCTAATTATTAAGTGCACTGTTATGAGAACGTTTCATCTACCACTAATTACAGACATTGTTTCATTTTAATTACATACATACACGCAAACGGAAATCTCTTCTTACTTGGTTGCATTTTAACATTAAAAGAAAATTACTACTGCTGACTACTGATTGCATTGATCGCGACGTTTATGTAAACATGCTTCCAGTTACGTCACGGCAACATTTGTTAATTTTGTCATAACTTCTGTAATACCAAAAAAGAGATCGGGGATATCTTAATAAATGCAGATTATTAAGTGAATAGACCAGCGCTAGTTCGAGTACGCTTTCAACTGCTTGTTGAAGCAAGAAAAGCATTTATACCAAAATTTGGCACGATTATCTCTTTCTTATCTCCATAGAAACGTACTTTTCGCAGTAGGATATAAACAGGTGTCTGTAGTGTTTGAATCAATGATCAGTTATTTTATTGAGAAAATTAAACTTTAAAAAATAAAATCAGTGTAAGAGCAGTGGAAATAAAATAAGTCTTTCAGACCAGCAGGGCAAGAAGTACCAGACTTATTGAATCCAAACCTTGAAAATAGCAGCAACAAAAGCGCAGATACCAAGTGCTAGTAGTAAATGTATTAACAACATCGCACGCAGTAGCAATTCCTTCATCTATAATTACTTCACTACTCCTAGCTTCTGTGCTTTACATTGCCTGAAGTTGCCAATTTTAGTGCAATACCGAATATCGGTTGTAATTGGCAAAATCAATTAGAAGCAGCATGAACTAGGAATGTATGTATGAGTAAGTAAACAAAAGCCAGGACAGTAACAAAAGCAACATCAATAAGACGAATATCGTCAAGAACAACAGTCTCAGCTATTAATGACATCTAAAATACTCTGAAACATAAAAGCCATGCTGCCGGGTATCTACAAAAATAAGCGAATAGCTTCAATCAACAACACCGTGCAAACCAATCACAAAAGTTACATCAACAGTTTATCAATTAGTGACAGCAACACGTGTAGCATAGTAACACCATTTAGAAGCCAACAGTGAGAACAAAAATACCACAAAGCGTAACAGCAACTGTATGCAATAGCAACAACTTTAAACTTGGGCGTGTGGAGGATTGATTTCAGCCACATGTAAAAAGTTGCAGATCCGAAAACACGAAGACCGGCAAAAGAACATTTCGTCCTTACTTGAGGCCATTGTGCACTAATACTGGTGTCAAGGTGTGATTGACCTTTGAACGGTTTGCTTTATGTGACGAGCATTCTCATGAAAATAGATGAGTTGATGTTGCCTTTTTCGATATTCTGGCGTCAAACGTTTCAGCCGGTAGTAGGCTTCTTCCAGGCTTCCCCAAAAGAAACCATAGCCGTCCTGCCAAAGTGATGTCGGGTTGGTTACTGCATCCGTGTTAATCTGCAATCTTTTGCGTTGCGGATTTTCGAAATGAATCCGCTGTTCGTCTTGAGTAGCGATATAATGCAAAGCGACTTTGTTTTCTTTTTTCTGCTGACCTTCCGAATATTTCCCACTTCTCGTAGGCGATTGGAAACCGCTTGGCGGCTATCGTTTAATTGCTTTGCATATGCCCTCTTTGTCCACCAATACTTTCTGTGTTCCTCGTCTGCATTATCGGGATCATCACTTCTGAAAGGCCAACACTTTCCCGGAATAGCTTCCCGAACCAATCGATATGATGCAACAGCTGTCTTCATCAAATATCAAATATATTCAAAAATCTACTTAATGCTCATTACTTACCTCACATTGCGATATATTGGACACAACACAACAACATTATAAAGACTTTCTCAATTTGTCAGTTATATGCGTCTGATTCCGCAACAAAGTCCCATCATACGTGTGAACTCTTTACAACGCGCACGGCATTAGTGGACGTCACCAACTTTTCACATCCGCATTCCACACTTATACGCCTATTTCAACCTTTCTTACAGTTCAACAATAAATTACGAGTGAAAATGCGCTGGAACGGAACCGCACTAATATTCCGTGTATTCCGTATTCCGGTACATGCAAGAAGTCAGTGCTAAAGTCAAAGATTGCAATAGTCGGACGATCAAGGCGGTGTATATCTCGTAAAGGTTGAGTATTTCTTTAAACTAATGTAACTTCAACATAAAGTCAAGTGCATGCGCTAAGAATAGAAGGAATTGTAAGTCTATGTTGCGGTAATGCGTTTGTTGGCCACATGTTAACGGATGAAAAAATCGAGAAAAAAACCTCAAGTTCACTACATTGAAAATGGATTTAGTTCGTCCACATAACCGACGAGAACCAATACAACGTACAAACCGATTAAGATATTTACGTTATCTGCATACCTTGCCTAGGTAACCAATAAAGCCATTTGAAGAGTTAATGCGAATATGAGAATAACTGTTCTGATCGGGTCACTAGGAAACTACTTTCCAATTTTAATATACGATAAGTTAAGATGCTGTTCTGCTAAACGAAGCATTTTGTTCTTCACATTGTTTGCATAACGTTTATTACTTACTGACGTTTTCGATGCTTTCTTAGCAGAGAGCTAACACATGCGGTGAGAGCGGTAAGGAAACCTTTAAAAAAGGGAGTTACTTCAATGGGTGCTTCTTATGTTCCATGATGAGATAGTGCATTGGCAGTCATTTAATTGCTTGCTCTTTCATTCGCATTATTTGTATGAGCGGAAGTTCTGGTGAAGGCTTTTAAATATGACTCACACCATGTCAAGCGTTTACAAGCAAGAGCGTACGCGTTTTTGAGTTTTTAAATGCATGTAAGCTATGGTACACATATACATGTGCACGTATGAAAAAAAAAAGCAAGCAAAACCAAAGATGGCGTAGCTAAAGGAATTGGTTTTCTTTGCATAGATTAGATTACTTCATGTCGAAGATCTCCAAATTTTATGCTTTTCAAATGCATCAATGAATTCTACTGAAAATTTTATAGGGGTGTTGAAAAAGCTTTTTTCCCGAGTAAAACTTATATGTTACATAGCGCATATGCATACAACACTCGTGAGATCTTACATACGGCAAGTTTCGACTTTTAAAAACAGGGTGTTATATGGCAAAGTGATCCGAGCCGAACGATTTTCAATTTTCAGAAAATGATTCTGAATCGATCGGTATAATAAAAGCTGCGTCTATTTTCAGCTCTTCTGCGTGTTGTTCATGTATATGTCTTGTGATTTGTGACGTTTCTGTCAAGTTGTTCGGCATACGCCTATGGGGCGTAAAACCCATAGGGAGAATGGTATTGGATGGCTCACTGATACTCCCTTAATTAACCGTTTGATTTCAAAGATGTCTAGAGGAGAGAGGATCGATAGATTACGCTTTTCTGTTTAGTCTAGCGAATGAATACAAAATTTGTAGGCAGTCACTCGATAAGTAATGCTTGTTTTTTTTACTGTAGTTGTCATTGGGTCTTGTGTTCTGACATCAAGTCATCATTATCAGTGCTCTGGACTTTATTTCCATGTGAATATCGTTTTTAAAGTTAGTTTTTGTATAAAAGAGAGAAGTAATCGAATTTATCTGTAACAGGCATTGAACTCCGCAAGATGATTGTTTAACTTTCATCCCAAACAAAAATATGTACATGTTTTGTTTACTTGCTTCGTTAGTCATTGTGTAAAAGAGATGACACATGAAGTTGTTTACAAACATATCTAACCTTGTACAAAATTAGTTATGGGTGAAATTTTAAAAACAACCCGAGTAAACAAAGGACACTTACACAACATCACAATGCCGTCATTATTGAGACAAGAAGATAGATAAGTAAGCAATGCGCTGTATTAATAATATACGCGAACATTGCTAGGCGCTCTTTATGATACTTATCTGCAAAACATAAGAAAAACAAAAACTATTTCCTGGAATTTTATTTTTGAAAATTGAAAACAATATCATAAATGCGACTTGAAATCATAAACAAGAACGAAAGCACAACAAAGGGATTAAGGTGGGATTTATTAAGATTGTTTGTAAAAAAAAGTACAAAAAAACGAAAACAAGAAGAAAACAACAGGAAGGAATGTTAGGCTGGAAGCGAATTTCGTGAAAGAAATTTATGGTGAAATAAGGAAAGCGTTTTCTTGGGTGCTAATAAGTTTGCGTTATGGCCAAAGACCACCTTTTAAGATTTACGCCCATCTTGTTTTGCCGAAATGTGGGCAACATATTTGTTTTCGGTTCTTGGATAACGCCGTCGTTAATAGGCTTTTTATAGAACCGTTTCAGGGAAAGCGGTAAAAATTCATTATCTGTAAGAAATTGTTTGCTTAAAGTTTTCGGCTTTTCACCTGAGTGCTACGTTACATAAATCCTTGCTGGGGTGTTCTAGTCTAATATCTCTGTTATTTATTTAGAAAGCAAGTTATTTATTTAGAAGCAAGCAAATGTCCATTTAAAAACTTTTCCAAAGAAACGAGACTCGGTGTATCTGCATTGAGACGGCTGATGAGTAGACATAAGGCTAAGAGCGATGCGAAAGCAGTCAATACTTCGGAGAGAGAAATTGAAAGTGTGGAGAAACTTTATCGCGACATGTGTGCGATAAAGTGCGCGATTCGTTTTTCTGACACGCCCAACAACTTCGGGAACTTCTAATAAGAAATCTTGGAGAAAAAGGAATAAGAAGAAATATTTAGTCATATTAAAGCACATTCTTACGATCAGGGGATTGCGGATTAATTTTAAGCTAAAAATGTGTTGTATTAAAATAAAAAAACGGTTTAAAACCGTAAACGCTACTTTTTTCGGAACACGATTTTTCAGAACGCCACGCAACATAACTCCAGAAATTTTTATTCTTTTCATACGCTTCTTTCACAATATCTTTAAAATAGAGAATTTTCGAAAGGTGAACTTATAGGTTTGTTATCGATTATTAGCCTATTTATAGGTTTATTATCTATTATCAAGGGATTGTCTTTTTTGCTCGAATGTTGCCGTAAAACATATTCAAACATTCGCCAAAACATCGCACAAAACGCCAATCAACACTGTTGAGTACACTAAATGATATTTTGCGTAGATTTAAATTTGCACCGGCTATACTCGATAGACGAAATGATAAAGTCATTGCGGAGATTGAAGCGTGTGTTCTGCGTCTCGACATATCGTTCCCTAAAGAAATGCGAAGGCTTGGACTGATTATGTCACTTGTAAGGGCGACTATGCTGATGATTAAGTCAGATTTGGCACAATAAAATTTTTGTCTAGCTTCCGAAATTATTGACTGGTGTAGTAAACTTGCTTTGCTGGATAGTAAATAATCATCGAGTGATTGATACCACTACAGGATGGATTTAAGGTGAAGTTTAAGGCGGATGCGAATGCGCATTTCGATGCGTGACGAATATTTGGCAAATTTATGAGGGAATATGAGAAAGAAAGGAAAAAAAACAAAGCAACGATCAATGCGTACAAGTACAAGACTTTTATACAAGTAAATGTCTCCCATATTGATCGATATATCTTTTTACTATTCGAAGTCTTATAGTATCCATTCAAAAATTGCAATAAAGAATTAAAATATTTTCCATATGAGCAGGCTGATCGAGCGGCGAAGTATGGTGCTTCTGCACCTCTAATTATGGGTTGATGTCACGGAAAAGTTGGATCTTCAAAAAAACATTGGAAGAAAAGTTAAAGAGAAAATTACAAGAAGGAAATCTACAATACCATCGTCAGCACTACTCTCCTGTTAACCCTCAATTAATTCCACCTTTATATTCAAAAAAATGTTGAGAAAATCAAGATCCAAACGTTTTCGAGAACTCGCCAACGGATGTTAAAGAAGTCTTCCTCCCCCAATCGGCAATTGTGGACAAATTCTCACTAATAAAGCACGTCCTCTGCGACTGCCGTAAGTTTTCCTTGCCTAGAAGTATTGCATTTGGAGCGACTAACCCAATGGACATGCGAAAATAAGCTACAGATCAGAATATCCATACAATGTATTACTTTATTAAAACTACTCGGCTCAATATCTAATGTGCTTTTATAAATTAAAGCCGATGGCCTGTTGCTAGTGCTCAATGTGCTTTTTTCTTTAGTCTAAGAATTTATTTCATTAGTCTGAAATTATAATAATAATTTCCCATAACTAATGTCGATGGGAAGTCCAAAAGTAAACTAATATAATGTTTCGGCCCTCGACCCTATAGACACCAAACTAAGATAATTACTGTTTTAATTTTGCAAAGCATTTGCTTCGATGAAAAAATTTATTTTACATTTAACGAAAATATATTTACATTATGTGGCAAAAGTTTTTTTATAATTCGACTTAGATTACGATATTGAATTGGTGTACATCTATGTGAAGAGCTCAATTCGTGGCCTGAGTTTTTATAATTTACCGCTTTTTGGTGGCAGTTCGCGTTCATTATCATATTTCTTCTCTGAAATTTAGTTTACGCGGCAGCTAATATTTCCAAAATAGGTTGACGAAAACGTGAGTAGACCGATCTTGAGCGATCTCGATTTGAAAGCTGTACAGTAATATTGGCAGTTTGTCAGACTTGGGCTTCAGGTATAAGGATTTTTCATAATTCCTTACCGATAAGGTAGGCAATCGTAAATGGCTTTTTAGGCACTTTTGTTTCCTCAGTAAAACTTAATTTACTTGCATTATTATTGCGCAACTTATCCTGTGTAAGGGATGCACTGACATCTTTTCTTGTAGGTGACGTGTCGATATTATTCCCTTTGCTATCGCTTGTAGGTGATGCGAGGATATTTGGTATATTTGGCGGTGGTATCGCTGCCGGGCATTCCGTTGAAAGTGTGGGCAATTGGCTCCTTGGTAAACTGATCAGTTTATTTAATTCAATTAGATAGGCGTTCGCCCGTATTGTTTGCTCTTCAATTGCGAAATTCTTTTCGGAAAACTCACGATATTGCTCCTCAATTAACAGTTGCTCTAATTTCTTGCTCCGACGACTCATTCGGCAAGCAATTGTGTTTTTGTCACGTCTTTTTTGATCTTTCGGTGAGCGCTCTTTCTTAGGAAACTTTCTTACCATATTGGCATGGTATTTATAAATGTTGCTTAGCATTTCATCGTTCAGTCTTGGTAGTAGAGTCTCGACAGGAGATATTGTTCGGCAAGGTGATGATGTTACGCTGCGTTTTTTACTCGGTGGTATAGTAAGAGAACGATCACAAGATAAGTTGGTTCTACTGGCGCAGCTTCCTTTGTGATCAGAATTACTTAAATTTTCAGTGGTCACTGATGAACTTTCAAATGTTTCTGCATTGCTGTGCGACGAATTAGAAGAGTCGTAGCGCTTCCTTTTAAAATTGTCAAATTTTTTGTGACGATATTGCGAGATTTCATTAGCAGCGTTCACTTCCATTTTTATTTCTCGATCAAGTTGTTTTAATGACAGTTTATTCTTCGATTATTGACGTTTGAATGACTATCTCCTTAAGCGAATCGTCTTAATATACTTTTTGGATATTGCACTGGAAAAAGTGTTTTCACCAGATTGTTGTTATATACATATATTATGTCAAAATATGTATCGAAAAGTATAGGAATACATGGCATTACATATTGCAAGAGCTATTATAATGCAAATAATACGCACAAACATACATATAAACAAACCACATATTGTTTGTCTGTTTACACCGTATCGTCAATATCAGTGTTGCGGCTTTCTTCGCCGAAGCATGCTGACCTAGTCGTCCTGATTGTAACACATACGGTTTTTCTTAATACGTCGTCCTATGAGGGATATTGAATAAGCTATATTTTTACCGCAGCGCCGGCGGAGGACTTGTCTTTCTACCCATCTGTTGTTTGGGTTATCACAATACTACCCATTGCCTTACTAAATAATAGCTAGTGTGGGATGTGCTCTTCCTTTGATTCCTGCGATGAAATTTACCTGCGCGTACAATCTGTTGATAGACGTTCCAAAAGCCCAAAAACCCAAAAATGAAAATATCTTTGTTTTATATAAAATATATATATGTAGTCGGCATCATCAATAATTTGCCCAAATTGTTTATTAATACGCTATTTAATTGAAATGTTGCGCACTTAAAGTGCGACCTTTAGGGCGCGCAGTTATTCTATTCTGTTTTGCTTTCCTTTTGAAGCATTCATCAAATTTCGATTATTCCAAAAAGAATGTTAGACTGCGACAACATGAGTTCACTTTTGTTCTTGTGTCAAAGAAATGCACATCGACTGTGATTGGTTGACATAGTATTATAATTTCCATTTGTTTTTCCTATTTATGTATTTTTCCTTTTTCCGAGCAATTCAAACGAATTACTCTTGTAGGCCGTTTCAATACTCAGAGATGAAAAAATTGACACAAGCAGCTACATACAATTTGACAGACGTTTTGTAGGCAGAACTCCTTCGATTGAGTGTGAAAAGTAATGACGAGATATGCTTTATGAGTGAATTTATGTTTTTCAAGCCTATACACATTCTTTTTTCCTTTGGAGCATAAATTTCAATAAAATATTCAACTAATTATCTTTTATGCTGAGAACCGAATAATAACTAAATCAAAAAAATTGTTAAATAAATGCCTGATCGCACATAAGAGCTTATTTATTATCATTTATTTATGGGGCTCTTAGTAAAATGAAACAATCGAAAACATTATTGTCGGGGTAAGCCGACTATTGCATATACCCTGCACCACATTGTGCAGCACAATTCTTATTTTTCCCATAGAACACAAAACTATGTACCGCTTTTATATGTACACCTGCTATTATGGAACCGTATATTAAAAATTAGACCCCTTTGGAAATAAAGGCTTACTTGTCGTAAGAATGGTTGTTGCCATGAGGTAGTTGTTCAAAGTTTACCATAGTTAACTATTATATCAAATTACGATTATAGGTCAGTTTCCACGATAATATATTAAAACCTTAACTTTTTTGCCCGAAAGAACAAAAATTTTCGCGAAAATCCTTATATAGAGTAGGATCTAAAAATAGGCCGATATTGTATATCTATTAGTACAGATAATTTTTTTTTTTATCTCAAATTACTATTATAATCTGATTTCCATCTTAGACTTTTCTGTTGTATGAACTCCAGTTTCCGTTGCGTGGGAGGGGTTCAAAAAATTCCTACTACTTAACCACTTCTGCCAAGAAATTGTTTTTGTGTTACATACGTTCGCGCGAATTTGATATACGATGTAGCTCGTGTTGTGTAGGTATAATTAAAGAGTATTTGCAAAACGTATTAAGGAAAAAGTAGATAAGTTAAAGGAAGGAAAACTTAGGAGTTTCCAGAATTATCACGACATAAAATGATTCCTTTCTTCTATACACTAAGCACAATAGTTTTTTTCCTAGTCAGCAAAAGATTTCTACGCCATTTAACTATCCTTCATTTCACATTTCAATTCTTTCAACATTTGTAAGACATTTACTTGATCGAATTCGAAAAGTCTCTGTCGATCAACATTTATCAAAACAATTTGCAAAATATGCAGTTCTGAGCCGTCGAACTAGCAGCAAACATTTTGAAAGTATCCTTATTTGTAGTCTTCAGATATACTTCCTTCGCATTAGTGTTAAATGTGGGCGCTATAGAATAGCCAGGTTGACCGATATGTGCAAAGGCTTTCACTCGTAAAAGACAATTTATTCTTCAAGGGAAACGGGATCGGCAACATGTTTAGGAACGTAGTTTTCTCAAAACTAGTTCCTCCGCAAAACGGGAAAGAAAAGAAGTTGTTGAAAAGAACAAGTTGGCAGAAATAGAGCTGGAGCTGTTCTTTCTCCCATTTCCTCTTATCATATTTTATATTCGTGATTTATTTCCAATGTATGAAGATTTCGGTATTTAAAAAGGGTTTTAGAGCAATGTTAAGTACAAAAGAAAAAAACTCAAAAAAAAGCTCATTTCGAAAACAGCAGATGCTTCCTGGCGAACAGTAAAATAGCTGTACATAGGTATAGAAGAAATCTTTTTACCTACCGCCCGTTTGTCGATACTGTTTTTTGGGGCGCTAAAGCATTCGTGAGAAAGTTGTGTGTGCGGCCTAATGATACGGCAAAAAATTTGTACATTTTTCTTAGCCGCCCTCTTTCTTCGCTACAAAGGTGTACTCGACCCGATACCGTCCGATATTATTGCTAACATAAATTTATTTTGGAATTTCTTCTTAAGCAATACGATTTACTTCTATAATCCACATTTACTGTAATATACTGCAAAACATTTTGCTTTTCACAAATTGAAAGAGAACACGCCTATTTCACTGCCCACATGAAAGTGTTACTAAAGCAATATAAAATCGCTCATCTTCTTACTGTAAGAACTAACTCACGTGGCATTCCAGGATTAATTAATTTTGTACACTGTTGCGACATTTGAGAACGTTGTGCGGGCTCTGCGGAAACTCCCTTCTACAATTTCTGTAGTAGAGAACTGGCCTCGCGCCTATTCTTTCTTCCGTCTGTGTACGTGCCGAAGAATATTAAGAGCGTTCATGCTGGGACACTGACACGATAGCGAAAATAAAAACAAATGTCATCAACATAACCGATAGAGCGATCTATACTCTCTTACTTTTTAAGGGAACGGGGGGCTTTTATGTGCTGTAGATCGTCTAAATAGATGAACACATTCCTCTGCTAAATAGTGCATTTAATTAAATCTTATCGGTAAGAACTTGTTGTAATTATCGTTATTGACGCAAACCTCGATGTAAAAGCTGTTTGTTATTGATGTTTGTCGATGTACTACCAAAACGAAGGTGTTTTGAATTTACGTTTGCGGTCGAGGTGTGCGTAATTTGTTAGCAAACTAGTAAATAAATGAAAATTCTCTTGTTTTCTGAACTTTCGGATCTTGACCATATCTAGCGATCGCCTAATTGGTTTTTGTATACAATTATATGGACATGTGAATAGAATAAAGTAAATAGTTTCGAGGTCATAATAGGGATTTAAAAATTGGAATATTCTCTGTGGTTTTTACTAATTGAGCTAAATGACAATTTATTATTCAAATAAAAAAGTCTCCATACCTGTTGTATGTACCTATATATGAAACGTGTGCAGTGATAATTTGTTGTATTATTTAACAAGAAAAAGAAAAGTAGTTTTAATGCACTATAAATTATATCGTATTTAAATGATTGTATTTAATTAATATCAAAGATCAATAAGCCAAAGTGTTGCTGTTCGCTTACGAGTTTGTAGCACATGCCAAATATGAAAAGAAAAAAACGATCTTTGACTTTCACCGATGCTTAATAAGCAAGACAGTTATTCACAGCAGACTCCACACTGTGCAGAAATAGTCCTAGGAATCCTCGCATTTTTGGAATCCATTGTCAGTGCAATTCAATATTTGTTTTATAAAAGTGTAAAAAGCAAAGCCCGATAATTTACATAATTTATAAACTTTGTAGATATTTTTAACACAATTTTAACACTAACATAAGCGATTATATTAAAAGTAAACCTGTTATGATTCTTGGAAATATAAATATTGTTTTATATTTTTTTTAAAGATCAAGTTTTCTATATATTTCCTTGAACTAAATTGTGGAAAAGTCCCACAGCCCATAAGTACGAAAGTTCGAAAACTTGCACTTTTCTCTGAATATTGTTAACGCAGGCCATTAGCACATGAAACTGGCAAAGTCAAGAATGGAATGATTTGGACGTATGCAAAATGTGTGCAGCAATTACGCGAAAGTAAAATGAACACCACTATGCAATCCCGTAAGAACACTGCTTATTATTACCTTATTTAAAGCGTATCGCAGTCACGTAAGTGATCAAGAGTAACTTGAGTGATTTGTTTATCAAAATAAAAAAGTATAAGATTTGCGAAGAAGGAATACTTTTACTATTTTTCAGGTATTAAAAATAAATAAAGCAACATGAACCACTGTAATGGGACACGGCCCACCATTAAATACCCGTGCTGAAGGATATTTATTCGATTAATACAATCATTCATACATTGACTTTTTCAAACAATCCTTTTTACAGGGAGTAGTCGAAAAAGTGATCCGACCCGAACTACTTTCAGTAGCGTTCACTCTTGGGCCAAAACATGTCGGTCTACCCAATTTCTTGAAAATACTTCAAAAATTGCGACCTGCAGGCTACACACAAACTATTAGAGGGACCCATAACTAATCAATTATTTTGCATTCATAAACAAAATGGTTTTTTGAAATGATATTTTTATTTTTTAATCGTTTATGTAATCGCCGTCGTTTGTGATGGCTTGTTGCCACTGTTCCTGCAAACGTTCAACCCCCCTCTTGAAAAAGTGGGGTGGGCGTGACCTAAAATATAACTTAAGGTGCGTTTGGACATCGGATAAGAAATGAAAATTTTTATTCCATAACGAATGCTCCAGTGACCTGAACAGATGGTCGTACGACCGTGCTAGGTCTGGAGAGTATGGAGGGTGCGGTAGAAGTTCCCAGTCTAACTGCTTAATTTTGTCTTGAGCAATCTTCGCTGCATGAGCACGGGCATTATCTTGTTGAAGCATCACACGTTTTCTTTTTACTAAAGCTGGTCTTTCTTCTACGAGTGCGGAATATAAACGTTGTAATTGTTGACAATACAGGTCAGCAGTAACTGTCTCCCCAGATTTCAATAATTCGTAATGCACTATACCGGAAGAATCCCACCAAATACACGATAACACCTTCCTCAGAGATAGGGTTGGTTTAGGGGTTGGAAGAGGTCTCTAGTTTGCAGACAACCATTGTTTCGATCGCTTTATCTTATCATAAAGGATCCATTTTTCATCTCCAGTTACGATCCTAGACAAAAATGGATCTCTGCTTAGTCTAGTGAGTATGGAATTACAAATTGTTCGCCGAAGATCTTTATTGGCCTCAGACAAACAGGTGTGGAATCCATTTACCTTGTCTATGTACCCTGCCAATTTCTTTTAAATGCTTTTGTACGGTGGACCAGGTAGACTCAAGGCTTCTAGATAGTTGCTGTATAGTTAACCTTGGATCGGACCCCACTAGAGATTTTAAGGCGTCGTTATAATTGTCGAATAATTGATTAGTTATGGGTAACCCTAATAGTAAGACAGACAGACGGACAGACAAGCTCAGAATCGTCGTTTGAATTGATCGGTACAATCAAAGGTGGGTTTATCTCAAGTCCTTCAGGCTGTTGCATATATTCACACAAACTTAATCTACCCTTGTACTACTACCTGTGAGGTAGGAATATAATTAAGAAACAATTACTAACTACAATAACTCCTCTACACATACTGGGATTGTACTACTTGTGGTCTCATTAATATACTCAACAGCACGTCGCACTTGCCATAGTTTTCAAATGAAACAGAAATAGGTCTCGGAAAACCTATATACGCATTCAAGTGTTTTGGACGCTTGAATGAATCTGCCAGCGCAGAAATGTATTAGTTCTGCTAAATGTGCGTGCAACGCACGGAAATATATCACTCAACGATCGAATCGACTTACCTATGTTCGTTTGTCATTTTTTGCCGCGACGATGGTCTTTTGTCGACAAACAGACACATTTCCACCAAATAATATAAAAATTTATTTTGCATGCGACGTCGATATATAATCGACATGACAAATGAATATTCACTCTGTTCTTTTTCGCATTCAAACACTAGTAACAAACTGGTAACAGGTATTAATAGATTCGACTAAAGCGAATGTAAATTCATGTTTTTTAATTTCCATTAGATGTTTTTTGATGCATAAGTATGTATGAGAAGCAAAACGAAGTTTTCTTGTTAACTTATTTGCAATTAAAATTTAAGCACTCAATGAGCGCTTCTATCATGCTTTTCAACTGATATTCGCAACTAACTTACCGGCAATGAAAATGACACAACTATATAGAAATGCGTTAAAATATTTTTTAACGCAAGTATCAAAAAATTTTCCATTCGTTTAAAAGTCTACATGGATTCAAAAATGTATCGGAGATTTGTCGTTTCTTTTCAATTTCGTGATTAAAAAATGTAATTATAAGGGATTAAGTACAAGTGCATATGACTTCAATCTAACAAAAGAACTGTGTAGTTAATAATAGGTACAAATACTATCCTTGGGCAAGGTGGATTCTCAGACCCCACCCCACGTCACTTCACCTAACACAATTTTTCATTTCATAATAAAAAATCAAAAATTATACGTCGGTTCCATGTAAAGGCAACCTTTTCATGGGTATGGCGGTGCGGAAATTTAGAAAATTGAAGTCTCTTTCCAAAGATCTTATTATTCTTGGCCTATTTTCATCATCAAATTATAAAAACGCGACTTTCTCGCCCTATATGCAGTTATATGTAGTTGAAGCCCAAAGAATAGGCCTGTCCGGTTCCAATTTGCTCACTCGTATATCAAATTGAAAGATGTTTCGGCCCAATTCTCGCTATAAAATATTAATAATTAGACCGTTTTCCCATATTAAGGTTGGCTTTTGGAACATTTATGTGGCTGTTGCTTGAAAAAGCTGGACTACCTGCGATTCTTTTTTTAAAAATTTTGACATCTTGCAAACTTCTTCTCGATCGAGCGAAAGGTGATTGGGGAAGACAATAAATGATTTGAGTTTTTGTTGCAACTTGTCCAAATATTTGTAAAGATAGCATAACTTTAAGAACATTCTTTAAAGGTACACGAGCAGTGGAATCGCACACAAAAGGTGTTTTTAAAGTCAAAACAAAAATTATTGTACTTTAAATAAAAAATAGCGCGTTGTTGAGCTGCACGTGAAGAATAAGCATCAAGCCAATGTTGAAAGCGTGCTATATTAACAACGAAAATTGTGCGTCTTCTAGTCACAATCGAATATTTTTATATATCGCAATATATATAAACAACTGCTTGTCAATCACAATTTTTATATCCTGCACCGTTAGTAGTGCAGAGTATATTACGTTTGTGCGTGTGTATAAAACATAGGAGCAGAAGGGCTTAGGACAAACCTATTTTTTACTGTACCGAATCATTTTCTGAATCAATCTAAGCCTCTCTGTCTGTCCGTCCGATGTCTTCCCAAGTCAAATTTTATTCAAGATACAGATCGGAATTTTTGGTACACTGACGCGCTTTGGTCAAAGAACGAACGCTATTGAAGATGGTTTGGATTGGTCTACTTTTTCGACTGTTTTCCATGTAACGCCCTATTTTAAAAAGTCGTTACATGGAACAAACTGCAATTTTCAAAATTTTCTGACAAAACTCGCTTTGTGACGGTATTTCGACATTCTAAATTGGTATGACGAAATTTTCTTTCGTCTTGGCAATTTCTCGAACACTCTTATATAACCGTTCCAACGAAAACTGTATCTTTGTCCACTAGAACTGGAGTAACTTTTAATACTTCCTGATGAAAATCAGTCCGTAATAGTAAATTGACAAAGAAATCAGTTTTGTCGAATTTGAACCACGTATGTCTATTTTTTGACTACCACCGCATAAAAGAATTCGTCCACCATTGCGGGCTTTCATGAAAAGTATGCCTTCGTATGAAAATAATGTGTAATTTTTGGTGTATGATTACCAGAATGAGCAAACAACTGTGTTAGGCGAAGTGAGGTAGGGTGTCTAATAGTCGGCTTTGCCCGGCTACAATGTTCTTAATTGTAGAGATTATCTGAATCTTATATAGTCCATACTGCAGCTTCGAACAGAAACTGTTTTATACATTTTCATAATATGAGTGCTGAGCACAGTTGAGATTTATGAGTTGTTCGATATATCTTTTTTTTATTATATGACTAATCGCTTCGGAGATCTCCCGACAGTGACAGACGTGACAAAGTGAGAAAAGAGATTGGGAAGCGGCCGTAGCATACTGATGGATGTGTCCAAGCGTTAGGGGTTATGAACACGGAGCGCTCACTACGATTATGACCGAAGCAAATTCTACCGAACTGAGATTTGAGCCCGCAAATATAGATTTGATGGTTGCGGCTCTTACCTGCTCGGCGACTCACGCTAATATGTGCATAATAAATGTGTAAGAATTTACAGTGATCGTGTAAGTCCATTACGTCCAGGCTAATACAACGAATAAAATTTAAAACCCCTATTACATAATGATCTGAAGGTTAGTTCAAATGTGAAAGATAGGAATGATTTTGATTGGCTAATTAACAAGCCCTTAGTTAATATACCGTTACGAAAATGCCATATTCGATAATTTGAGTTTTCGTGAAAATCGGTCGATTTTCTAAGAAACCAAAAGGAAAGGAGTAGACATCCATGGCGAGTTACCTGCGTCATGCACCTGGCCACTTGCGAAAAGATAATCACCAATCGGCAGGAAATTTAGCTGGAAACAAATTAATGGATTACAAATGTCGCGAAGAGTTTAGGTAATAGTAACTTGCTTGTCAAAGGGTACATAAGTAGAATATTTGCAGAAGGCAAACACAGTCGCGGGAGACGAGTCAAGAAAGTTGATTTGCAATATTCGAACGGACAAGACGACAACGAGAATTAAAGCGTTGCAAATGTGAGTTCATGTAAATAATTTGTAAATAGGTCTCCTAAGAATTGTAAGTAAAACCTATACTACCTTAAAAAGCACAATTTAGCGGTGTGAACTTAATTTCAGAAGGAGTCGCACAAAAACGTAAAATTTACAAAAGACGGCTTACGTAACAATCATTTCGTTCAATTTTTGTGAGTGACCTTCAAAGTTTCTCTACAAGGCGATAAACTTTTTTACTTTTCTTTCTTACTTCCTCGAAGACACTCTTGCGCGTTAAATGTGCAGGCGCGACCATACAAGTTTGTTGTTGTCCGATGTTTCCAAGAAAGAGCAAGCGGTTTTTTATTAATTTGTTGGAATATAAGCGGACCTTTTGTGGTTCATCGTTCGTGTTTTTTCATCATCCGGCAAACAGTCATTTGAAAGAAAAAGATTCACTGAAGCGCTTCAATTAACGGAGCAAGTTTACCGTGATAAGTTTGCAGCCCGTAGGGAAATCCACATGGAATTCCGAATAATGGAATCCATTGCTGTTGAATGAACGTGGTTTGGTTCGTTGCATACAGATTACCAATATGCTAACATAGTCCAAATACTTATTCCAAATATTTGTTGCGAATTATGTGCAAATAAATCTTGTAAATGTGATGGAAATGCATTACAATTCTGCCAAATACTAATACAAATACATTTTGGCGATATGTAGATTCTCTAGGAATCCTTTTGTATCAGGTTTACATTTGTCTTTTTGCAGAGCATGACGTCATGCAGGCGTATCAATCCAGGAAGGGGGGACTAAGTAAAAGAATATGGTGGCGTACAATCAGAAGACAAAGTTGATAGTGTTGGAATATAAAAAACGATTATGTAAGAGGCGGCGATACACAATCATTTTATCGCATTTTAACCGCGCATTTGCTTGACGCAATATTTCTGAGAAAAGGGGGCAACTGCGACCGATTTTTTAACCGAATATTGCACTTTGAACATCGTGCACTCTTCGCATGATTTATTACCGCGTCATTTTTACCGACCCGGAGGCCATTTAAAAGTTTTGAGATCTGGTACTTAAAATGCACGAACTCAACTTCTGCACATCCCATCGCCATGTGCGTTTTTGGTGAGATGTGACTTTCCAACCCAAGCAGCCGTCAGTTTTGAAATAGTTTTGTTCATTTCAGAGTGCAGCGTGTACAAAGGTACTTACTTGTGTAAGGTACCGCGTTAAAAACTGTTAAGGAATTGTGAACGATTGTTTCAATTTGATTGTTGTACGAATTTATTAGGGGCGAGAGTCACATTTGTTAAGTCATCTTCTTCGACAGGCCGCTGGCAGTGTAGCCCTCAAAGCTGTGATCCCTGAAAATCCGTTCCCACCTCTTATCATATGTAGATAAACAAACTTTGTGAAATCCGACCCAAAAAAAAATAAAAAGGGTGTCCGCCTTGCTCGAGTAAAAGTGAACAGAAAAATTCTTTAATGTAGTTTCTGCTTAACATGTAATACGAAACTGCTTTATTGAATTAATGATGAAGAAAACGTAGAATAATTGCTATATTATGTCCAGATACACGTAGTGTAGACATTGAATAGTATTTCTAACTTTCTAAGGTATTACATGTTTTGTCATTCTTTACATTGTATTTATTACGTTATTAACGACGACAACAACGACAACAACGACTAACCCATTATTTCAATAAATATAAAGTTAGAAATCAAGTTGCAGTTTAGATGTATCTCGGACTTTGCAACCTCAAGACGCGCTATTATTTCGAAAGACGGCACCAAAATGCAAACTAACGCTTGTATTTTTTTAGTAATTTTAGGTTTAAGTGGATTAAGCTTTACGGTATCACAACAACAACCACAATATAAACAGATTTATGAATTACGTAAGTGCATTAATTCAACTAAAATTGAAAATGCTATCGACGCTGATTACAAGCTAAGCAATAATTTGCTGGAAATCGATGCTTGTATAGAAATTGTAATTAAATGGAAATTTGGAAAATGGAATATTTGCTCTATCAAGGATACTACTGTGTAGCCTTTACTTGAAAAAGTTACGCGTGTGGCTGTGCGTGAATAGCACTTCGTAAAAACGCTCCAATAATTTAAGTTAAAGCACGATAACGTAAATTGTTTAATGAACTCAGAAAGTGCATTCAGTGGACATTGGACGTTGTTACAAAGAGGCGTATGACTCCAAGGTCATATTCCTTCGTAATAAATGTTATTTAGAAAAGCAAGTGTTTTTTTTTTTTTTAAATCTCGAAATCAATCTTAGTTTTCTTAGATATTAATTAGTGCTTAGCAAGTTTTAAAGATATAATATAACTATCGCAACGAGCACGGCACCGTAAAATTGCGACATCACAAACATTCAATCATAACATTTTGAAGTATTTAAACTAAACTTTTTTTCCTAACCTTGAAGAATGTTTGACAAGACTGGGCCATTTTCATATATTTCTTACTTGCAAAGTCTTGGTATATGTATGTGCGAAATTTATTTCTTAATTTACTGAGAAATTTTCCAAACTTTTCTGTTTATTAGAAGCATTTGCTCTTTAGTGTGTTAACGCAGACATCGTATGCCAAACGTATGATTTTGAAGGAGCTTGAAAAAGCATCTCTGATGCCTGTTTCATTCGACTGGGAGCCGACTTTAAGTCTCACATAAGCAAGATTATGAACAAAATCATCGACGAAATTCGTTTGTTTATGCGAAGAAAGTTTAGGAGCCAAATATGTTATTTCTGTTCTCATTACAAGGTGATCCGTTAGGGTTCTTTTGAGTGCAGCCATAATGGGACTTCAAGCCACATGAACGCGTAAGAATGTTATATGCATGAAAGCCATGGGAAGTTTTTGAAATGCCTTGTTACGCGTAATTCAATTTTTCAAAATTTATCTTTGCTGGTGTTTAAGTCAAGCCCCTATACAGTCATATCATGTTATGTTATGTGTTATAATAAATCGTGGGAGAAGTTGGGGGTGTTTTTCACAAAAACTCAAAAGTGTTTTTGCTTAATTTTAAACGAGATTTATTAAATCAATTTTGAAGCATACTGATTGATGATTGATCTGTTGCTGGCATTTAGGATTTTCGGGAGAAAAGTTGCTAACAATGACAATCTTCTCTTGAAAACAACTTTACATCACTAAAAGTGTTTTGTGGAAAATGAAACAAACGCCAGCGGGGAAGCCCGTGCTACGCGATGGTTGCTTCAAAGTTTCGTGTAAGACGATGCCTTCACTGTTTACGATTTACTTCAATTGCACGCCTTATTTAAAAATTTGTTTTTTAATTTTTTGTGTCATCCGACATCTGATTAGATATGTATTATGAGGGCAGGCAGAATATAGTCTTAATTAATGAAATGAATGCTGGAATATCCATAATTTAAGAGAATAAGTTTTGAAACTTATTATTATTATGGGATCAAATGTCGAGTGCGATAGAGGTTGAAAACTCTATCTATATAATAATAATAATAATAAAACTGAATGAATAACAATTCGTTTGATAGTTTGAGTTTACGCCACTCTAACAGGAGGAACCATGAACCTTTCACCTGACCCATTATATATATATATATATAATTATTAAATATATACAATTATCATATGCATATATATGCTCAAGTCCTGATCAGCTTCGGTTCGTACCCACATTTTATTTTAGGCGGGATTAAATCGAAGTAGAATGTTAAGAAGGAATATTTCGCATTTCCGATTGTGAAAACATTACAAGGAAGAGTTATTGTCTTAATAGTACGATAAATGATTTGAACGCACAAACTTTAAGTAAATTTGTCTTTGCCTGTATTTTAGCTGAACACCTCAAGGAGATGGCATGTCAGGAAGACGATCCCGCACTTAATGAATGCTTACGCAAAGGATTACAATACGGAATTGATTCTTTGAAAACTGGCGTTCCCGGAGTCAACTTACCGGTTATGGATCCTTTTCATATCGACAAAGTTACCTATCAATTCTCCAATGATTTTGTCAAAGGCAAAGTCAGCTTGCGGAATATCAAAATTGAGGGATTAAGCAACATCAAGTTGAAGAAAGTTGACTACACTAGAAAAGGCAACCAGGTCCGTACGATCTTGGACATGGACGTGCCACGTATATCCGCCGAAGGAAACCATAAAGCTGATGTCCTAATAAATAACGTAAAAATCTCCTCAAAAGGCTCTTTTGCTGTAACCCTGAGTAAGTGAATGCGTTGTTTAAAGCACTTAAGGTTGACATCTGCTACCAAAAACAGTTCATTTCTGCATTAATTCCAACAACGCACTTGGAGTCCCCATAAATGGGTTTGGTGAATATTCATGTAAATCGATTTAATATCTTTCTCGACGTTATTTTAGTTTTCTTTAAGCGATTTTTAGTGCGTTTTGTTGATCGTTTAATTCGCTTTTCAAGCTAATTCGATCAGTCAACTCTCTACTTATTTTTTCATTTCTGACGCATTTGACAGTCCTAAGGGGGGACAGACGGACAAATATCTCTAAATCATAAAGATTTTTTATAGCCTGTGTTTGAAGTGAATTTCTCAACTTAACCAACTGAAGGGCGCAACTATTAGTAGCTACTAGTGTAGCTAGAAAATGGCAGAGTATATAAATTTCTGTGTGTTCTTTCTATAGCGAATATTGTTGCCAAATTAACAATCAACAGTGAAATCTACGAACGAGATGGTCACGAATATGGTCATCCAAGGAAAATAACTTTGGAGCCCGACGTAGGCGATATGAAACTAAAAGCCGATGGCCTATTGCCCGAGCCAGCTCTAAGTAACTTAATTTATCTTCTTAAAAAACTCAAATGCTATAATAATCTTATTTCACTTTCTTATTTAGATGATGCTATTGTGGATTTCATAAATGAAAATTGGCGTCAATTTTATAAAATCCTATTTTCGGAAGCTCAGTCTACTTGGGAGCCGGCAATAATAACACTTTTGGATGATTACAGCTCTTATATTCCTCTTGATATATTAATAGTAAAGAAGTCGTAGAAGATCTAGAATCTAATCGAATCAGTAATAAAATTCTTAAGGGTGATTGTAAACACATGAGACAATAAAATAAAATTTTTTCAAATTTTTTACATTTTAGTGATTTTCTTTAGCTTGCGGCCTGTAGGTTGAACGCAGGCAAACAAGGCAGATAGACCGACAAATCAGCTCATATCGATTCAGAAAGTGATTCTGAATCAGTATAATAAAAGGTGGATCTATCTCAACTCCTTCAAGGTGTTGCATACATCCGCACAAACTTAATATACCTCAAGCGGTGTATAAAAAACAAAGCTCGTTGGAAAAAATTAGTTTGTCAATCCGCTTTCACACACATTCGAAATCTTTTGAATCACTTCAATGAAAGAATAATTTCGTGCAATCAAAATTGTCGACTAACGATATTTTCACGTGGTGAACGTTTAACACGCAAAATTGTAAAAACTGCAAATCATAATAAAAAATAAATATAAATAAAATTAAGAAATATGAAGAAAAAATGGAACGAACAAAATATAACCTAAAAAAATCTGCAACTTTATTAAGATTCAAAAAAAAAGAATTTCGTGTTTATCCTGAACCATTACTACTTGGCACGGCGTGTCGTCTGTCGTTAGTTCGCTAGTGTTTAGAAGGGAAGAAAGAATTTCGTGCAATAGTATATCACTTGTTTAAAGCTTGATTACTAGAATGAGAAATTTAGATTATGCGTATGCATGGTGGTATTGCATTACATCAGATCGGAGTAAATGACCAACAAGGCGGAGTTAGTCCAATTGTTAATGGACATAATCAATCTTTTCTAAGAAAAATTGTACGCTGTGTTGAAACTAGTTGAAGACAATAACCGAGTGACGTTTATTTTCGTTCGGGTATTTCTGCGCTTCGGCAATCCACAAACTCAGGAAATAGACGGAGGCATAGACGTTTGCAAGTGGGAAAGAGTTTTGCTCCATCGACACCGCTTAGTTAACACACGATCAAAAGCCTTGTGTCAAATCGTCAAAAAAACAATTAACACGATAGCTGTGAGTGGCTTTACCCAGGGGCTAACGGGCTAGGAAGGATCGATATAAACCTTTGATCGAGAAAAAAGGCGCAATTGATGCAAAAGCTATTTCTGCTATGTTTCCCTCTACAGACAGTCCCGATGCCAGCCCTTATTCTAGAAGATAACAAGTCTGACAATTTTGGATTTTCTATTTTACCCAACATTTGCTAACTGTCGTCAACGTAAGGCATCAAGCGACACCAAGAGTAGTAATGTTTCTCTATCACGATAATGCATACGCATATGTATCAATGTGTTGGCTTGCAAACTAAACACACCTTCTCCATTTTCGCGAGAGTCAGAAGAACCACTTGCAGTGTAACAAAACAAGATCTGAGGCCTTTATTTTATGAATAGTGGTACGAAAGGGTTGATAAATGTTTTAAATTAAAAATTAAAATTTAATTAAAAATTAAAAATTAAAAAAAATTGCAAAAAATTTAATTAAAAAAAGTAAACTTAATTAAATAAAAAGAAAAACAAGAAAAAGATTTTAGTCAGACAAGGTCGACTATTAATTGTCCCACATCACCTCGCCTTCGTTTACAAAAATTAACTCGAGTTTCCAAATAAAGACATACTTCTAACGGGAACCCCTATAGGGCCATACGAACGAAATTAATTTTCTGTTCAAAGATGTTATTATTTTTGACCTATTTTTTTCATCAACTTTTAAAAATTGGACCCTTTCGCCACATAAAGACTTATTCTTCGTACGAATCTTTGTGGGTGGCCGGATGCAAAAAAATATTTATTTGGTCCAAGCTTTACGGCTGTACGGTTAAATTGCGTTTTGACCATCGCGGACTCGGAGTGTCCATATGAATCACTAATACATCATTTTTGCCGATGCGGACAACATTCAAGGGTTTCGATATGCAGGCGATAAGCATACTAACTTTAATATTTAAAATGCACGAACTCATCTTCTACACATCCCAGTACCATATGAGTTTTTGATAGAATGTAACCGTTAAACCCAAGTACTCACCAGTATCATTGCGGAAACGTGACGTGTTTATACCCATCACCGAAGGATGAGTGGTATATTCACCTTGACAAAACAATTTAATCATGTTCGTCTGTCCGTCTGGCGAATGTTGGTTCTAAATACGCTCCTGGCCGCAAAAATGAAGCTATCATCTTCAAATTTGGCAGACACATTGGAAGTTCTTGCACGTAGCTTGGTGTTGAAAATGGGTTGAAGGACATGCGTGCAGTATTACGGAAACTGAGAGCATCTCTGTTTTTCAAAAGGAATTAAAAATTTTGTTTTTTTGCTTATTACTCGTAAACTACACCAGATAAATCTACAAAAATTTGATCGCACTTTTATGGGCGACATTGGAAAGAATTTGCCACGCCTACTTAATTTTATAGTGTGTCATAATTTAATTTTTTTTCAAAGCTTCCATATAACGCACCGAAGCGAGGTCCAAAAACAGGCATTTCCGTGCGTTCTTCCGTCCATCTGTCCGTCTATGGAACTTAGCAAAATATGTAGCCGACGTTCTTCCTTTCGCAAAAAAGAAGATATCGCTTACAAACTTGCAAAAGAATCTGAAAATGACCCAAACATTTCAAAGAATACCTGTATGACGCTCGCACGTCTATATAATAAAAACTGTGAGCAACTTTGTTTTCCGTGTTTTTTGCTGGTTACTCATAAAGTACGACACATACCGTACATAAACTTGCACTTCTATTCTAAAAATAGAAAAATCGACCGCGCCCATCCAGTATTATAGAGTATAAAAACTTAGTTCTTTTCGTTTTTTTTACGATCACGGTGGTGAGCAGAGGAGATTCGGTCACGACAGAATATAATTTTCTTACTTGTTGTACTTTACAGTGGTAGTAGCGTAATGTCTTGGTGCAACTCAATCGGCTGAGTTTTGAAAATTGAACAATATTTTCGAAAGAATGTCTAAATATTGGTAGTATGCGCATTTTCGGAAAAAAACTAATCACTCAACCAAAAGATTTTTTCTATTTGATCAAAATTTATTAAGTTATCAATGTTTAAAATGATCGGAATATGAATGTTAAGGAATCTATTATTTTCCCTACAAAACGTTTTACGTTAGAACAAACCGTACCATAACTACGGAAGGATGTAAAATGCGTCGACGTTCCACAATCGTATTCTTCGTCTTCTTCTTGTTCAGCAAATTCAGCAAAAATAAAAAAAAGAGGGCAAGTTAGCGCTCCCGTAGACAAAGATGGAATCATATAAATGAGTGGAAAAGGCGCAATTGTATTCTTATGGCTTACTATACTTCTCACGCATGAATGAATTTGAAGACATAATAATTAGGATCATCCGAACGGTATAAATTTTCTCATGTCCTTAGGGATTAATACCAGATAGGCCAATATAAAGAAAAAGGTAGGTTTCCAAGATTAGATCAATAAAAAACGCGCAGGATACAAGTGGTCAGTTTACGAACCTTCACTTTCACAAAGGGAAGATCATAAGTTCTGCTTTATGACAGACAATTCCCATTCCATAACTAAGATTCATCGTTGGCATTAGTGAAAATGAAATTAAATATTCTTAAAACAATAATTTTATGAATGATGAATAAAATTTTGTGGAAGGACCCTTCTCGCTCCACCCCGAAAGGAATTGACTCATGATTAAATAATGCTGAGAAAAAGGGAGAGTTGCCACCGCTTTTCCAACTGAAAATTGCATTTTAACTGTCCTTCAATCATCGCATGCGTCCTACTTATCGTCTAGTCATTTGCACGAGGAGTATGGAGTATTCAAGGGGTTTGATCGCCAGGCGACATTCAATTAATTGCCTTGTGCGTTTGGTGGAATGGAGTTTTCCGTCTCGAGCAGCCATCAGCAGTTGGCGTCACTAAACGTGCTTTTTAGGAACAAAGGAAGTCTGGCATAAACTACTTACTTAGGCTTACTGAGAACTGTTACGGAATAGCGAAAGCTTGGTTTGTGTGGTCCCATCGTGGCACTGCGGTCGCTTTCATCTTGTCTAATACAGGTCAGGATTTCCATTTACAAATAGTTATAGAAGTCCTAGAACAAGCGTAAAGAAAGAGTTATGTGAAAAGCTTTCTTACCTTAGTTTACTTTAATCTCTGCGCAATGTATAATAATTGCTAGGTTATCCAGATATATAAAGTGTAGATATCTAGTATTATTTCTAAATTATATGTTAATACATATTTTGTTATTACTTTCTACTTACTTATTACACGACAACAATAACAACTATGACCAAACTATAAATACGGAGTTAGATGTCAACCTGTAGTTCAGACGTATCTTGGATTTTACAAACTGAAAACGCGCTATTATTTCGAATTTATCGAATGTTCGTTCGGTATCAAAATGCAAAGCAACCGTTGCATCTTTTTGGCAATTTTAGGCTTAAGTGGATTAAGCTTTACGGCATCACAACAACAAAATGAACATACTTATGAACTACGTAAGTGTGTGCAAAAGAATTGTTGGACATCAGTAAATGAGTTTAAGTTGCAACTGAATCTTAGATATGAAATGAAAATGGAATAGAATTTTTGCTGCATAAAGGACACAGTTGTGTGACATAGTTATGCATGTGGTTCTGCTTGGTTAATAACATATAAAAGCACTATAACAGTTTAACTAAACCCCGATGATAAATTGTGCAATGAATTAACAGGGCGCGCTTAGTGACAACAAAGTGTATGGCTCGGTCGAGATCAATCGTTTTCTTAGATACTAATTTGTAAGGTTGAAAGATGAGATGACTTTGATAATGAAGAGAGAAGAGAACTGACAAGGTTAGCTTAGCCCAAATGTAACGTAATGTAACTGCAAAATGTATGTTTTTTTTTCTAACAATAAAAAAGTTCTCACCCAACCGTACCATTTTCACAGTTCTTTTTTCGCAAAATCTTTGCATATATTTGCGGCAAACTTAATGCTTAATTTACCGACTAATACAATTTTAAATTGTTCAAGTTTTTCCTTTTGTTAGAAGCATACAGAATGAGAAATTGTTAACAAATCGTATAAGGGCGTAAATCACTGCAGCAATCTTTTTTACAATATTTTCAGATGGAAGGAAAAGTATTTAAGGAGGTTGTTAAGCATTCCCTTACGTATTATATTGAAAGGAAATTATTCTTGAAAAATATAAAAAATGGCAACATCGCAGCCCTCGTAGCATGGGGCACTTCCGATCACCGGGCTTTGGGGCAAGCAGTATAACTGGTTCACTTTTGAACCTGATAAGAAAAAGAAAAAAAAAACGTTTAATCTCTATTTTTATATTTAGTGAAATAGGTAGCGCTTTTTCCAAAATATTGATGTTAATGTGGCGCGTGTATGATCAGAAGAAAGTCATTTTTTTAATAATAAAAAATGTGTAAACCAACTTATCGAAAAAATTCTACGTGTTTGACTAGAGAATGTTGCTCAATGTAAAGAACACAAATTTTTTGACTTATGCTGCTTGCCGTTTTCGAAAAGTGTGTCGCGAGATAAGCGCGTTTAAAGTTTTCGCACGTGTTACACACACGTGTTTTTTTTTCGCAGAATATTTTATTTCCATAGAACTGCCCTATCAAGTCCAATATTTCTTCTCATTCTTTTTTCTCGACGATTTTGAACTCGAAGGAGACTGTTTTGCCGCGTCTGCCGAAAAGAGAAATGCAGGCCTTGCACTCTGCATATTTCGAAAGAGACAAGAAAATGTACAATTTAAGAACGGAATTCAGAACCAACATCAAACTCTTCATCACAAACATCTAATTGCTTGGCAAAAAGATTGAAATCTTTCAAATCTTTCTCTGTCCCGTACTCACTCGACGGTTGCCTTCGTGAAGCTGAAGTATTTCACATAACATAAATATCTTCTGAAGAGATCTGTTAGTATATTAGGGAAGTCACAAATGAACAGGTAAGCTGTAATTTCGAGCAACTATTTGTTGCGTGCCACCCAGCGGTCTCTGTTTCAAGGAAAAAATTTCAAGAGGGTAATGAGTTTTTTCCACATATTCTATAAGGTCCAAAGGATCTACTAAGCAGACAAAAAAAAATGATATTTTGGAAAACTTACAGTGGTCTACCCGTATAACGGGACGAGGTTTCTAATTCGTTGGTTTAGTCGACTCACATTTTATATAAGATCAAGTTATCGTCTACGGAATTCGTTTATTCTTGCAAGAAAAGCTTAGGAGCTCATTATGTTATTTTCAGAAAATGAGTTCATTGTCAAGGCAAGATGATTTTTTAGGTTTCTTTCGAAAGCTGCCAAAACTTGATTTCCAGCCATAATTTCAAGCCACGTAAGCCTTTTAAATGCATGAAGTCCGTAGGAAATTTATGAAATGCCTTGTTACGACTAATTCGAGTTTTCGAAATTTAAGATTTCGTTAAAGTCATGCTTTTATGTCGCCAGGTAGGTTTATAATAATAAACCGAGGAAGTTTGTAGTGTTTCTCAAAAAAATTAAAACATATATTCAAATGAAAATTATTAACCCAAGTATGTACCATCTTGATCGGTAATCCTTTGCTACTTTTTCAGCAAAATGATTATGTCATCATTATAGTGTTTCTAGGATTTCTGGACGAATGGTGTGTTCCTAAGTGATTTTTACAAGCCCCTCATCATTTTTACATTGCTGGGAGTACTTCGCAGAAAGGGGCGACTGTTATTCGCTGGATGTGTCAAAATCTTTTTCCCACCTAGCAGTTTCGGACGATTTATCGTCGTTGAGTGTTTTAGTCTACTTAGTTATTGACAACAAAGGGCGGGGTCACGTGTCTGCACTACTCCCTTTCCATGCTTTCAAATACAAAGAATTACTTAGTCGTCAATCCGAACTTACATGGTACCTACATATAAAGCTTTTTTTGGTATCAGTCTTATGCAAATGGTTCATAACTCTTGTATGGTTAACATTTAGCTCCTCAATAATGTCGCAGTTCTTCGGAATGTCATAACGCCTTTTTTCAAAAAATCTATGCATTCTTAGATTGCGCACGCGTTAACAGTGCGCACGGCTCTAAGATCTTCTATGGAGAAAATCACTGATTGACTAATTATAGAAAGGACAGTTCAGTCAGTTCTCGACCATTTTAGTCTGGCATCTACTTCTTGCTTTAAGCACGGTCCTCAGTGTAATGTTATCATAAAATCAAAGGGAAATAGCTAACTGACTAGCGACGTCTACGTTCTAATTAAATGAGGGGTATTTTTCATTTCCAGTTGCGGCTACGAAAAAATTCGAGGGCAGAATTATTGCCTTAATTGTACGATAAGTAACCTTGATACGCCTTTAAGCTAATTTGTCTTTGCTATTATTACAGCTGAACATCTCAGGGACATAAGATGCCGTGAAGATGATCCCGCACTTAATGAATGTATACGAAAAGCTCTACAAAGAGGCATTCATTTCTTCAAAACGGGCATACCCGCCATCAATGTACCCGTTGTAGATCCTTTTCATATCCACAAAGTTAACTACCAGTTTTCTAATAATGTTATTAAAGGCAAAATTCGTTTGCGGAATATCAACGTTAAAGGGCTAAGCGACATCACGGTGAAGAATGTTGACTACTCTAGAAAACGCAATCATGTGCATATAATTGTGGACGCAGCCATGCCACGCCTAATCATCGAAGGTAACCATAGAGCTGATGTTGTAATTAATAACGTAAAAATCTTATCAAATGGCTCCTTTTCTCTAACACTGAGTAAGTTAAAGCGTTATTTAAGACACTTAAGACTGAGAGGTGCTGCTTCGAACGATTCGGTTTTTGTACCCCACATCACCTGCGATACCACAATATATTAGGTTTAGCCGTGTGTATACAACGCCCAGAAGGACTTAAGATAGACTCGTCTTTTATGATGCCGATCGATTCAACATAATTTTTCTAATCGATTTAAATTTGTTTCCCCGACTGTCCGTCTTGTTGTCTTGAATTGGATCTACGGGCCGCAATGTTTGAAATGATTTGATGAAATTTGGCATACAGCGCTATTGAACGCTATTGAAAAATGGTTCGGATCGGACCACTTTTTCGACTATTTCCAATATAAAGCCTTATTTCGACAAGTCGTCGAAATACGAGCTGGTGCTATAATAGCCTTACGTCGTTTGTAGTCCATAGACGGCCTCAGTATATACTCATATAGAAAGGCTGCATTTTATTTCGAATTTTTTCAAGCGCTTTTTTGTGTGTTCTGTTGACCCTTTCCTTCACTTTCAAAGCTAATCCATTCTGCCAAAGTTCTGCTTACATTTTTTCATTTCTCACACATATATAAATAAATGCCAGTAGAAGAAGAACATATAAATACGGCTGAATCAAAAGTACATTTATAGACAGTGTTTGAAGCGCGTTTCTCAGCTTAAGGGACTGAACGATCCAACCATTGGTAGCAGATGTGAAACCGCAAAGTTTATAAATTGTTGTTTTTTTCGATAGTCAACTTGGTTGTTAAAGTAATAATGGATACCGAACTCTACGAACGAGATGGTCACGAACATGACCGAGTATTGAAAGTAAATTTTGATATCAATGCAGATGATATGAAAATAAAAGCTGGTGGACTATTGCCTGAGCCTGCCCTAAGTAAATTAATTCACCTTTTCAAAAAAGTCAAATAATATAATATTTTGTTGCGCTTTTTTTATTCAGATGATGCTATTGTGGACTTCATTAATGAAAATTGGCGTCAACTTTATAAAATAATTTTTGCCGAAGCTCGGCCTATGTGGGAGCCCACAGCGGTAAAATTTGTGAATGATTATACCTCCTATATTCCTCATGACCTCTTAATACTAAAGAATGCGTAGAGGATCGGCTAACCATGATAAGCATCAAACATTTAATATGACAAGAAAATAAAATTTTCCTAATTTTTCATAGTTCTCTTATTTACTTTACAAATTACACAGACACTTGGCTTATGCAGGCCGAAATGCAAAAAATATAACCGTCATATATAATCATATGAGAAAATAGAAAAATACAATACCTGCCTTACCAAAAGATCCTTCCCCCTTGCAAATGCGAACATTGAAAACCTATTCCCACCATTCATTTGTTATATTAGGCGGTTCTAGTTTCGAGCCAAATCTATTACCAAAAATATGATTGCCGATAATTTATGGGAAGCCGTATATATGGTGAAGAAGTGGCGTCTGTAAGGTATCCATGGCGCACATACTGTCCAAGCAGAACGTTAGCAATAATAACGGTCTAGACAAGTTAGAAAAGACGATTCATAGTCTGCTCCAAGACACGGCGAACATCGCGTAAAACTTTGACAGACCGACACCGGAAAAAACGCAACACAGACCAAGAACTAAAGATGTCGACGTAACAGTAGATTTAGAAATTTTAGGAGTCATTCTAGCGTACACTCCACTTAATGTAATAAGGTTGGGTTCGCAAGCACAAAAGGTATAATGTTTTAGCAATAATCCAAAGTTATGCGTACAAACTTGCAACTTTGAAACATCTACAGAGTGGGACAACTAAAAAGTCCTCTTGTTGCAACGTCGTACAACGGACTTTTAGCTAATCCTTCCAGTCGGTTAGTGTTCAATATATGTTACGGAAAATAAGTGGAAATATATAATTTATAGCGGAGATGAAATATCGATTCTGCCCCTAAGTAAATTGAAACTTGTTTGTTGCAGTTAATGGTGCAAGTGTACCTACTTTTGGGAAGAACTTGGTGCTTAATGCCAATTGAGGACTAAATCGAAACCGATTAATTAACATTAAGCGTGGACGCTTACTAGATCCGCTGATAAGTCTGTCTATTAACATTACGTCTTCCACACGCAGTATTCCCTCATCTAAAGGACGAGGTAGAGAACAAATACACCGATCTCCTCAAAGAATTTCCATCGTTGTCTTCATAAACACACTGCAATGCATCACACATGCAATGCAAGCACGTAATCATTTGCGAGTTAATCACAGTTGATCCACTCCCTTCTTCTAAACCGAGAAGTGTAGAAATTTGAGGTTTCAAAAATTCATTTTGATTTCCTAGTAAAATCGGGTGTATAAAGTCTACAAGCTCTCTATGTGCTTCTCTCATGAAGTGCATTCAGAAGATTGAACCTCGCAACTATACCTGACTGGTACACATTACCGCACGTTCACAATTGTAATATTAATCTTAATGATGAAAAACATTTTCCAAATTATATTTTGTAACCGGGTACCGCCAGATATTGGAAGGGATATTCTATATATAATAATTCGGGGTGTTCGAACTTGCACGCATGGAAATGGGGAGGTGGCAAGTGTTATGCCTTTACCGACTGACTCTACCACATTCCAGATTCATTTCAAAGTGAAGCCAAACCTTTCCTAGTCTTTTGTGTATTGCATCAACATTTTAAAAATAAAGCCGAACCCCTTGCATTCCATTCGGGAAAACTCATGCCAACCGAAAGCAAGTACAGTGTCTTCGATCGGTAATTACTAGCTTTTAGTCTAACGTGAAACATTTGTCTTGAGGGTCATGAATCTACAATCCTCACCGACCATAAGCCACACTGATCTCCATTCAATAGCAGAGAGAATTCTTACACAGATTAGGCATTTAGAACATATCGCGTAATTCCCCTCTGATATTCAGTAGGGTTCAAGAATTCAAATTCAGTAGCTGATAGCCTTTCACGTGCTTTTGAAGTCAACGCCATCAAGATCCAACAGATCTCAACCTGAAAGTTCTGAAGAAGGAAAAAAGCAAAAACACAGAACTTGAAATACTTTCGTGTCCGTTACTTTAATCAATTTTGAATTGGTAAAAATCTGTGTCCTCGAATTAGAAATCTGCTATGAAAACTTTTTGCGGTCCTAAACTTTATGTCCCTCCCGGTTTACATAGTTTAGTTTTCGAAAAACTTCATGGAGTCACTCAACTTCAGTTTTAGAGCTACTGGGAAACGAGTTGCAAAACATGATCACATATAAATAAACAAATTAATGTTTACCCAGCATAATGCTCTGCTTGCCAAAACAGGAAATAATGCTAAGTTTTACTAGGTCAGCTAAAGGACGTTTTGAATTTAAACGTTATCAGTCTAGAAGTTTGACGTACATACTGACCATTATTGAGCATCTTAGGTGTTCGTCTCAGGCATTCCTTTTTAGAAACACTCGGCTTCCAGTGTTGCTTCCTTATATTAAAATCCCGCGTTTGGGTGTTCTGTTAACTATCCAAGGCAGACGAAGGTCGATTCAATCCCAAATTCTTTCAGAAGCGCCGAAATAATTAGGTTTTCATAAACTTCTCCCTTCAGCTAAAATCGTAAAGTTGATGGAATGATTGAAAAGCTACAAATAGAGCTTAAGGCGACGTTATGTTCAAGGGACAAACCTAGAAATGGGAGTGACTAACAACCTTTAGTTCTGATTGGTTTGCCATCTACCTGTAAATAAGATCTTGGTGCTGGGCCCACTGAATTTGTTTACAGACAAAATATCCGATTACCTGGAATCCTGAAATCCTAGGAACGCAAGAGATAGTACCAATGTACTCTACCACATCTGAGAGGAATCTGAGAATGGACGACCCCAATTTATTACGTTGTCGAAATTCAGAAACTGCATCTTGCATTTCAAAAACTTTGCACGATTGCCCGCACGTATGCTTCTGTCGCATAAGCAAATATTCTCTTCAGCCCAAATTGTGAAGGACCATGTGACGTAGTGTGCAGAGATTCAAAGGTGTTCCAAGTTGAGTTCAATGAGGAAGTACAGTAATTACCTATTATTGGATTAAACCGGCTTTTATTGGAAGTCACAATTATTCGAAAGTCTCTTACAAAAACATAAAAACCCAAAAACGAGTTACGCTTAACTTAATGTAAAATAAGATTTACCATAAGAGGGAAATATTATACAATACTCGTTATTCCATGTTTACATCATTTTTGCTATTGTCAATGTTGACTTTATTGTCAGTTAATGTAAACCTAAAAACAATATTTGTGTGTTAGACTGTGAACAGTCGATATTATAAATTTTGTTTTCGTCTTAAAACAAAAACTAAATTAAAACTGGCGATGGAGCACATTTCAAATGGACCACTTTTTATTATTTTTCTGATCTTAAAACGCTTTTATCACAAAAAAAAAAATAATTAAAAGAAAAAACTTATTTCATTATTTTCCACCAATATTTTGCACTCGAGGGTTCGAATTGCACTTTGTAAACATTGCTACGGGGTACACATAGCAAATGCCAATTTCTTCCTTCTCTTCTTTTCTGCATTCAATCGGTGCCCATAACGTTCTAACATACATAGATCTAAACTTCTGAATCGGCCGCCTTCCTACTGTACACTGGTTATATATTAAAAATGCTTCGATTTCTTTGATTAGGTAATGTAGCCACGTATTCGTAATAGAAAACATGTAAGAACATTATAGTCGGTCAAGGTCATCATTGGATGCCCTACATCAGTTCACATAATACAATTATTCATTTCATTCATTTTCGCGACAACACACCACAAATTATATATTATTTTTATTTAGATGGTTGCTTATCACGAAAGCCTTCGTATTGGGGGATGCTCCGAACGTCGTCTGCCGTGATCTAAATTCAATAAGATTTACTTGTGAACGACTTTATTATTTTGCATCCGTTTTCGTAAAAAATCACGTATTAAAGTTTTTCGTCATATAAGAGCTGGCTTTCTTGCGCACGCCTATGTACAGTGGAGACCAAAAAGCGGACCTTTGTGACCCAAATTGGCTACGATTGGCTGTTACGTTAAATTGCTGCTATGAGCCAATTTTCGCCTTGTCCGCTTAATCATTAAACCCTTTCGGTAAAGGGCTTATTATCCATGAGAACGTTGATATGAAATGATATCCAAAAAATAGATCTGCTTAACCTACATTTGATACATTTATGTTTTACATCTAATTGCACTTGTGAATCAATATTATAATCATAAAATATCAGAAATTGGACATTTTTGCCTTCATACAAAAAGCTTACTTTTCAGTAGAACTCTTATGTGGAGAGGTGCAAAAAGTTCACATCTTTGATCCAAATTCGACAAGGGTAACTTTGACGTCGAATTTAAATGTGTTTACCATAGAAAGATTGCGTTTAGATATGTGAAAGGGTATATGAAAGTTTCTTACAAAATTGCTCCATCCGATCCAAAATTTTTCGCAACAATTTAGGAAATCCTATTAATCACCGATTTTTGTCGCAAAGTTTCACAAACTGAAATATTTTTTCATATAAAGACTTTTGAAAGCAAGCCGTGATATAGGAAATAGTCGAAGAAGTGCCCCGATCGAACCTATTTTTATTAGCATTTGTCCTCAGTATACCAAATTTATCGATTTATTGCAAAAAGATTAAACGGATTAACCCAGATGTTAGACTGTGTAGCTTAGTGTGGTTTAATTCAAATTTTATACCAAAATCGTAAAGCTAAGGAATCTATAGTTTCCCCTAGGAACCGCATGGGTGAAGGTGGGCCTTACCATGTCGATAGAAGGAAATAAAACTCAGAGGTATTCTGTTATTATATACTTATCGCTTACTACATTGAATGAGTTGGAATTATACTAAGTTAACATATAACCGTTAGAATCAACAAAGATTAAATGGTAAGTGAAAGGATTTGAATGCTATAATGCTTCCGAGGACCGCTTGGGTTATATCACACGGATAAATGTAAAGAAGAAGGTAAGTTTTCAGATCCAGATTAGATCAATAAAAAACATCCCTGACACACGGGCGAGTTATGAACTTTCGTTTTCCGGGCGGAAAATTTCGGCTCTTTAGAAAAGCCTGCGGCCATTAGTTCTTTTAGCCCCTTCGGTCTTATTACGCTTTAAAGAACTTTGTTCTTCTTACGCAACTTTTTTCTTTGTTTTCGTCTTCTGTAAATTAAAATTTTTTTATTCTCTTTTAACTCAAATATAGTTATTTCTTAGTAATTACCTTTAATTAGTTCATAATCCTGAGCAGTACCATTTAGCTAATGCTTGAATGAATGAAAAATAAATTATTGTTTAAAAACATAACAATTGTGAAGGTATAGTTATTGAAAAGGAATAAATTCGTTTGTATCAAACTGCAGTTTCTTGCGTACTTTTTGCACACAACATTAATACCATCGGTTTTAGCCATGCATAAAAACCGATATATGGTGCTTTTTGGTGTAGGTTGCTTGTGCTGTAGCAAAGAATGTTCATTGAAAACAGCGCAAATAAATAAAATATTTTTGAAAAAATAAATTTACCGCAGTTAGACCGCATTTTGACCGCGCCTGTGGAAAGCCTTTTTTCGCTTCGCGTAGTAGAAATTGGCTCATGACATGTGATTGCTAAGAAAAGGGAAGAGTTGGCACCGCTTTTCCAACTGAAAATTGCATTTGAGTCATTATCTACTCGCCGCATCCGCCTGCGCGTACTCGGTAAACATACTAACATCTAAAGGCGCGAATTCAATTTGCACGCATCCAAGTGTCATGTGCCTTTTTTATAGAATACAACTTTTCAAACTCAAGCGCCTATCAGCAGTGAGCGCCACTAGAATGTGCTGTTTTGAAAAAGCTTAGAATACGACTTGTAGTAGACGAACGTGGTGAGATATTGTTATGTACATTTAAGAAATAATGAATAGGGGAAAGAGGGAGCTGTTAAGAAATGTTGAACGGAGGATTAAATTCGATTGTTTTGTAAATTTATTACATCTGCCTTTTACAAGCGATGCGTACTTTGGGCAAACAAATCGTGAATTACGAGATACCTGTTGCAACGCCCCACACACGGGGATCCGTGAAAAGCTGCTCTCGCCCGGTCTAACAGAGGTAACAGAGGACTTCCATGTGGAAGTAGTTAGAGAAGCCCTACATGAGGAGTAAAAAAACAAGTTATATGAAATCTTACTAAAAAACGTATTCGATAATTCGAAATCGTTGTCGGCCTCGCTTGAGTAAACATTAATAGAAATATTTTTTTACCATAATTTATTTTAGTCTTCATTCAACGAAAAGGCAATGCAAACTTTTTCATTGAATAAACTATGAAAAAATGTATGTACTGTGGGTATTTAATAATATTTCTAAGTTATAAGTTAATATATTTTTTGTTATTTTCACACCCTATACCACATGTAGAGAGGCTAGGTTAAGTTTGTGCGAACTTTGCTAACATATAGAAAGACTTTAAGTAGATCCACCTTTTATTATACAGTCATTTTCTAAATCGATCTAAGCTTGTCTGTCCCTCCGATGTCTGTCCATGCATACCTGTGTTGCATCTGCAGGTCGGAATTTTTGAGATATGTTGATAAAAGTGGGCGTACATGGGGACATGTTTAGGCCCAAAGACGAACCTCACTGAAAGCTATTTTGTTTTATTGAAAACTGGTGGTATTAAAAAAAATGAGCAAATTTCAGGGTTTTGTAAGAAAAAAAACATTTCGGAATTCTAAATCGATATGGATCGGATGGACCAAATTAACTGGACTAACTTTAAACCATACGGACCCCAGCCCGTATAAGGGTTCCCATCAATAATAAGCCCTTTAGAAAAAGACTTAGACTCTGTGATGACAGTTTGCTAGGTGTTTTGCACCTCAGCTGCCGTTTTTGGCGTCTTCCAATACGCAAAACGGGTTTTCATGAAAAGCATCATGTCTTTGCATGAAAATAATGTACAAGTTTTGGTGAATTATGATGAAGTGGTGTTGGGTATTTAATAGTCGGCCTTGCACGTCTATAATGTTCTTACTTGTTTTACTTTGTATTTATTACTGTATTTACCACAACAACGATAACAACAATGACCAACCTATAAATATAAAGTTAAATACCAACTTACAGCTCAGATGTATCTTAGACTTTGCAAACTCAAGACGTGAGATTATTTCAAAAGACGGTATCCAAATGCAAACCAACGGTTATATTTTTGTAGTAATTTTAGGCTTAAGTGGGTTAAGCTTTACGGCATCGCAACAACAACAAGAACAAATTTATGAATTACGTAAGTGCCTGAATTAACGAAAATTGAAAGTGCCGTCGACACAGATCACAAACTCTGTCGCTTTGCTGGAAATCGATAAATGAGTTAAATTCATAATTAAATCTTAAAAATGAAATGAAAATGGAATTTTCTCTGTTTTGTGGATATTGCTGTGTAACCTATATTTGAGAAACTTATGCATGTGCAGTAATAGCATCTTGTAAAAGCGTTGGTTTACGTAAAATACAGTAACATGAGTTGTTTAATGAAAACAAAAAGTATGTGGCTCCAAGGTAATCATGCTTCGCAATAAATGCTGTTTATGTGTATTACATAAAAAAGGCCGTTTTTCGTTTTTTAAATCTTAAAATCACTCGTTCCTTTAGATATTAAAAGACTTTTTGGATGAGATGAGATCGATAACGTAGAGGAATGACAAATAACACCAAAAAAAGTTTTTGACTCAAAAGTACTACTTTCACAGCTTTTCTAAAATAAACCGACCCGTCTGAGTGGCCGAGCAGGCAAAAGACCTCCAATAACAACTCAATGGTTGTGGGTTCAAATCTCAAGTGCGTTAGAGTTTTCGATAAAGCCGATAGCGTTAGATGCTAGTGCTTTAAGGCTTAACAAGGCTCTTACAATTTATTTCTCTGGCTAAATTAATAACAACAACAAAATAAATAAAATTTGTACACAAACATACATTCAGATTTTTCAAGTTTTTCCGTTCATTGGAAGCATGAGTAAACGGATAACGAATAATGAATTATTTAAAAAGATTGACCTTGGAATTCGTTAGTCTAGTCTCATCTTCACATCTCTTGCACGATCAAATTATGAACAAAGCTGTCTACAGAATTCGTTTGTTCGTGCGAAAAACCTTAAGGCCTATTATGTACTAATTTTCGAAAGTGAGTTCTGTTTCATTGCAAGGCCGTTTTGGAGGCAGCTTTTGAGGACAGCAAAAATGTGATTTTAAGCCATACAGACATAAGCATTGAACATGTATGAAGACGACTAGTTCAAGTTTTTGAAATCCATCGTTGGTGGCGTCCAAGTTCAAGTAGGTTCTGTAGTTAGCCAGCTTAATTCAATGCCAGCTAAATCAATGAAGTTCGTGATGTTTCTAACAAAAATTTAAATATATTTGGAAATGATTTTTAAACTTATTACACCAAATATGTATCATTTTGATCGATAATCATTTGCTGGTTGTCTCACGAAACCACTATGTCATCGTTGTAGAGTTTCTAATATTTTTTTGGGCGAAAGGTGGATTCCTCCAACCGATTTTCTCAAGTCTCTTTTGAAATCAGTTTTACGTCGCTAAGAGTGTTCTGCGAAAAGAGAAACAAACGGCGGAGGCGAAGTCCACACTACGCGGTGGCTGCGACTTCACAGAAATCGATATGTCTCCTACTAATCAATTCCAGACGATTTCCAGACGGCCCGGTTAGACGAGCGCTTGACGTGCTACTCCTTTGCTTTACACTTGCTTGGAAAACGCAGACCATTACTTAACGTGGCATCAATCGGGAATCATGTGGTACCCAAATGTTAAGCTTCTTAATGGAAATGGCTCAAAACTCTTCTATAGTCAACATTTAGGTCCTCAGTGATAAGAGGGGGTAAAAATATTCCGATATTAACCATACTTTACCATACTTCGATATTAACCATACATTAAACTTGTTTTAGGCGCTTTTGCGGCTAGGTAACCGTCATGTTATGTTATTTAATGGTGTTCCGTAAAAAGAGGAACACAGCTTTCCAACAAGGTACGGGTGCCAGCGTTGGCGTATTGGCATTCGAGTTCATTGAGGAAGATGGATTCCTCCCCGAAGTTGGAGGCTTACTTGGAGGCTTATTAGATCTGGAATTGGGGCACAATCCTTTAGGTTTCAACTCATGACTAGACGTTCAGAGCGGTTGGTTGGACAGGACTAGGGCATTTATCAGGGTTCGATAAAGTTGCACTAATTAAGTCAACAACAGGGGACATTGAAACCATCAAGGGAGCAAGTAAAGGCGCAGATGCAAGACTTGATGAGGGAGCAAAGAGACCATAGACCACATAACGATATAACTTAAGGTCACCTTGCAACTTTAGAACTGATTCTTCAACTGTCTTTAACTCGTTAAAGAAATCCCGGTATTTCAGCGAAATCTTTCTGCTGGCAGTGTGAACACGATCGGGGAAGGGAACGCGTATCTGCTATTCCGCTTGTAAAACTGACACACTTCGTATGAGCAACACATACACACACACATAAGTAGCTCATGACGAATCTATCAGAACCTTTTTTAAAAAATTAATTAATCCAGCTTTCTATTCACTCGGGCACTTTTATACAATAGCATATACTTCAAGAGCAAAGCTACCGCGCCAGACGTTTGCAGATATCCAAAAACAAGTAAAGCATTATTTACTGTTATTTAGTAAAGAGCTTATATAAATATGAACAAAGACCAGTAATTAAGGTCATGGATTTCAAGTAATTAGGTTGTTGGTTGTAATTTCGGTGTTGACGCGCTACCCATTCAAGTAAATGCACTGGCTTTAATCTTTTTCAGTGGTGAATTGCTTTCAATTACCTAACCGGATCTAAAAAAATAGGTCGGCTTGGCTCCTATCAATTATTATTGCCGATATTGATGTAATGTATGAGTAGTCGGCTATTCTCGCAATTGTTTTTCACAATTATTGTTGTCGTTGTATTTTTGCGGTTATTATTGAAAAATTCCGGATAGATCCACTATTTGTTAACAGTCGCAATAAGTTCAGATGACTATAGAGATCGCTAGCGCGCCAATATTTGCACTCGTAATTGAAGAAAATTCAATGGTCGTCAGACACAACCAATTATACCCGGGAGCACCAGGCGACTTCCTATTCGTTTAGTTCAGCAAAAGTAACCGAAAGTTAAACTAAATAATTTGCAAATTATTCACAATAGTGATCGCAATACACGATTATTATATGTGCAGAGTTGCCAAACGAGCAATAAATTTACGCAATCGAGCAATCGATACATTTTTAAGTTAATTCCTTTTTGGTATTATTATAGCTGAAGAACTCAAGAATTTTGCATGTCACGAGGACGATCCCGCTGTTAACGAATGTATACGCAAAGGCCTACAATTTGGCATTGATTCTTTGAAAACTGGTATTCCCGGCGTCAGAATAGCTGCTATGGATCCTTTTCATATTGATAAAGCTACTTATCAATTCGCCAATAATTTTGTTAAAGGCCGAATCAGTTTGCGGAACATCACCGTTAAAGGCTTAAGCGCCATAAAATTGAAAAATGTTGACTACAGTAGAAGGGGAAATCAAGCCCATTTCGTTGTACACGTTGATATGCCACGAATAACCGCCGAAGGGAACCATAGGGCTGATGTTCTAATAAATAACGCAAAAATCTCATCAAAAGGCTCTTTTACCATAACATTAAGTAAGTGAACGCTTTATTTAAAACACTTAAGCTTCAGAGCTTCTGCTTCGAACAATCCGCGTCTGTAGTAACAGCAAGAATGCCGTTTGGAGTCCATGAATGGTTTTAGCAAATATTCAAACAGGTCGACTTAATACTTTTTATACCATGAACCCAAAATACCTTCTGAATCGATCTAAGCTTATTTGTCCGTCTAATGTCCATCCACGTAAACTTTTATTGATGGTACAGATAGTAATTTTTGAAATATTTTGATGAAATTTAACACACAGACGAACGCTATGGAAAATGACTTGGATTGGTGTACTTTTTCGACCGCTTTTCGACCATATGGAAAAAATTGACAATTCTCAAAATTCCTCGACAAAACTCTCTGGACAGTCTCTCTATTTGCACATGCAAAATTTGCTTAAGCAGGGGCAATTTTTTCAATCCTCTTTCACATAACCGTTCCTATGAAAACTGAATCTTTATTTAGTAAAAAGTTATAATTTTTAATATTTCACGGTGAAAATTAGTTCACAATAGTAAATTGACATAAAAATAAATCTTACTGAATTTGGACCATGGTAGGTGTATGTATTGGATTGGGCTTTCATGAGAAATAGGCCTTTGCATGACAATAATGTGTAACTTTTGGTGTTATTACCGAAATGAATGAATAACTGCATTAGACCGAATGGTGTATGGTAGGACTTGCCTTACGTTCTTACTTATTTTGACGTTATTTTTTTCTAATCGCCTTTTTTGTATGTTCTGTTGATCGTTTGCCTCTTTTTTAAAGCTAACGTCCCTTTTCTCAAGCGAATATGATTAAATTAAAAATATATTTCATAAACCGTGTTTGAAGCGAGTTCCTCAGCTTAACAAACTGAATGGCCCAACTGTTGGTAATAGATATAAAGTCGCAAAGTATATCGATTTTTGTGCATTTTTTCTATAGATAACCTTGTTGTTAAAATAATAATGGATAGCGAACTCTATGAGCGAAATGGTCACGAATATGCCCGAGCATTGAAACTAAATTTTGAACCTAATGTAGGAGATATGAAACTAAAAGCTGATGGTCTATTGCCCGAGCCAATCCTAAGTAATTTAGTTCACTTTCTTAAAAAACTCAAAAACTCATTATAATAATTTTATCTCACTTTCTTATTTAGATGATGCGATTGTGGATTTCATTAATCGAAATTGGCGTCAATTTTATAAAATACTAATTGCAGAGTCTCGGCCTACGTGGGAGCCGGCAGTGATAAAACTTGTAAATGATTACAGCTCTTATATTCCCCATGATATATTAGTACTTAAGAATTCGTAGAGGATAGTCTAGTTGATTAAGTTTTTAAAGATTTTTACAAATATTTCTTATAAGGCAATAAAATAGAACTTTGAAAATTTTTTCTGTTTCACTGGTTTATTTTACAGCTGGCTGATATTATTGTAAACTTTGATCATTTTTGCAGCTAAAAACAATAAAAAACAAATTAATTTGTCGTTCAGTTTTTACAAGTGTTCAAAATTTGTTTAATCAGTTCAACAAAGGAACGGATAATTGATCGCGCGTATTATTTCCATAAAACGCGCGATCTAAAAGCAACAACGCTGGAGGTCGATCTTCAAGACTGAATGTCAAACGTAGGGAGTAAACTGCCAACTTTAAGCCAGAAAACCAATAAAGCTAAGAAGTCCGGTTATGGTGATCTCTTATACTTAGGTTCCTAAAGAAACGGAACTATATTAAATACTATAGTAAAATTACCACAGTAAAGTATAGCGCCGTATAGCAAAGTATAGTAATTTTACTATAGTAATAATTTATTGCCCGCCATTAAACACCTAACACCACTGCGTTTGATACATCTATTTATAAAATAAGGATGTTATAAGGAAAGTGGTCGAAAAAAGCTCCAATCCGAACTCTTTTCAATGGCGTTGCTTTTATTGAGCCAAGATATTTTAATCCATCGAATTTCAGTGGACCCAATTTCATCAAAATATCTCAAAAATTGCTACCTTCAGGTTAAAGATAAGAAAATAAGGGGGCCAGGCGGGCGGACAAGTTTAGTCGATTAGAATCACTTTATGAATCGATCGACACAATAAAAAGTTAGTCTATCTGAACTCCTTCTGGGCGTTGCATAGTTTGTACCACAAGTGGTGTGCAATTGATGTATAGGAAATTATTATCACCGTGATTTTCCAAAATCGGTGGACTCTTGAATGATAAATACAGCCATTAGTGAAAGAGGTAGAAAGGCGGTGAGCTGATATTGCATGCGACATATTTCAAGCAGTGAAAAACGGATTTCCTGAAAACATTTTATTGTTTCACTTCAAAATTTTACGGCGCAAAAGCTTCCGTAGCAGCTAGTGCGCCATTTTTGCCATCGTTACCGTTCCGTAATAATATTTTTATAAAAATTCCAGCCACCCAGGCGCCGGGCATATTTTTCAATAGAAAAAGCAAATACCATATTCTCAGCACGTACTCTGCAGTTCAACATTTTCTAGATTTCCTGGAAGATCAAGAACTTCGATTTTCGCTGACCATAAAACCTTTACTACTGCGCTTAACTCCTTTGAACGAAATTAGGGCACTTAGAAGACACCACCCAATTCTCTTCAGATATACAATCAATAAGCGAAGTATCAAATACAATAGCAAAGGTAGGTGTGTGTAGAAGCTTCACAAAGCTAGAGCACAGTTTGGTTAGATTACAGAGCAAAAGATTACTGAAGCGTTCGAGAAACAAAAAAAGAGCCCTTCCAATTTCAAGAATCAATCTTCAAGCAATATCTTAGATTCCCCAAATTTTTGCTATGGCAAGTTACAAGAGAAATGGATTCCGACCGCATGAAAATCATAAACTTCTTTGCTTTTTAGTGTATGTTGCCCTTTTTAAAAGGTTTTGTTTTATTTGCAAATTTGAATAAAGTTTTCTCTCATATTGTACTTTTTAGCTTACAAATAATTATTTGATTCCACTCGCTCCGCTGACGATGGTTAGTTCCAGAAGCCGTAAAATACGTTTACATTTCAATTGCTCGAACGACGAATGATTTCGTATATTTTTAATACAATAATGTGTAACTCGCACTGTAGATAAGCCAAATGGACAGCCTTCGTCCCTTCTCACATCGTTTCGGATTATTAGTGCGAACTCGTCATGTAAAATATCATGCGATTTTTAATTTTTTCTAGGATTTTTAACATCTTTGTTGTATCACAAGATTATCGCAAGAAGCGTTTTATTGTGACTATTGCCCCGAAATAACAAATTTGATATAAAGTCACTAAGCGATAGCTGATAGCTGATAGCTGACAACTCCAGAATACTGCGGCTTATTTTCCATTTTGATTATTGAGCAGGTGCTTGGACGAATTGTGTGCATAACATACATATTCATGTACCATTTAATTATAATTATTAATAAATTTATAAATTTTGCATTAAGAGAAAATAATTGTATGCGAATATATATTAAACTCACAGCATTACTGATCATGTTATGTTTGTAATGGTTATAACCTCTAAAATTTAGGACAATATTCTGCATCTACTCACTAAGAATTGTGTATTCTATGCATTATGTTCAAGTTAAAGTTTGTACATTGAACTCTGCATTGCATTGAAAATCATTGATATTGACACTGTATTCGCTGCATTCAGAATCTTGTGCGCAACACGTTTGGTTTGCACACAAGTTTGTTGAAAAACATTACAAAAAAAAAAAAAAAGAAACGTAAAACAGCCACCTTTTAAATAATACAGAATCTATTGAAATGTAAACCGGCTTCGATTAAATTATATTTGAAAATATTTTATCTCATTTTAAAGACCTCAACGTGATAATAACAAATTTGCAGTGTTACGGATAACGCCATTCGAAACGGTTGCTTACTTACAATACAATTTTCATAAGCAGAATGAATTATTTAGTACATGTTTTTATATTAAGTTTTAATTTGATTTTACTTGTAATGCCAATTTTGAGTTGGCCAGCTCCAGATAATTCCTTAACTAATGTTACAACAGAAGGCTTAAATGGGAACATCTCTAACTCGTCATTGCAGACGACTATTGATAGCAAAATCAATGCTACTGATAATCAACTTTCTTCAAACCTATACTTATCAGGTAACGATTCAATTATGATATTTAGGCGTGGCATCTTAGACAACAACGTTCCAATATTTTAATGGTTCGCTTGCACACACACCATTTAGCAGAAATACTATTATTCACACACACGTACACTTTGTGGGTAGGTATAATTATGTCTCTTCGTCTGTCTTTCCTGTCTTTAGAAACATTGCTCCGTACAACTTTCAGCAAAACCTTCGCTGAATGTGTCCGCATCAATTTAGCGTATTCGGTCTCTTATTATGAACTTTACAAACAGCCAGACAATGTTAGATCGGCCAAAATCTCATATAAAACTGTACTCTGTCTTTTTTAAAATTATTCAAAAAATCTTTAAATTTTATACACCTCGCGCATTTTTACACGATTCATGCATGCTTGCAAAGTTTGATTTTTTTTTTCCTTGACACTTTTTCATGTATATGTGATACAAGTACAAATATGAATTTTTGAAAATCTTTGCAGCTAACGATTTACCCTATTGCCGTCAAAATAAAAATAAATTTAATGAATGCCTTAAGGAAATTCTGGAGCTCACGTTCGATCGTTTCAAATATGGCAACGTAGACATGCATTTTCCTAGCTTAGAACCGTTTTCTTTAAACGAAACTACCTACCAATATAACGGTCGTCCTGTATCCGGTCATTTAGCGATAAGGAAAGCTTTAATGCATGGTCTCTCGAGAATTCAGTATTCCCAAGTCGACCTACGTAAACAAGACGATATAATTAAACTGCGAGCTTTATCACATCTGCCTAGGCTAAAATTTACGGGTTCCTATAATGGAAATTTACGATTTAATAACATGCATATTCGCCCTAAAGGTGATTTCAACGTCACACTGACGAAGATGGAAATAGAACAAAAGGCGGATGGTATTATCTACAGTCAAGATGGTCATAAATTTTTGAAATTTATTTATTTGCAAGCGGAGCCGAAAATTGGCGAAATAAAAGTGAACGCCTCCGGAATATTTACTGACAATGGGCTAAGTAGGTATTCAATAACAAAAATGGTGAAAACAAAGATAGTGCGAGAAGGAAGAATTAAATCCTATTGTTTTTATTATTTACAGACAACATAGTTTTGAATGTCGTTAATCAATATTGGCGGGAAATATATCGCGTTCTTTTACCGCAAATACGGGACTATTGGTCTTCTCTATTGTTACACTTGACGAACGTTGCTTTGAGTATATCTCCGTTTGATGTCAAAGATTAAGTTCCACGGTCGGTATTTAACGTTTGGTTTTACTTTTTTAAAGTTGTTGAACTTTTTTTTTTTTTTTAATACAAAATTAATTTTAATAATGTAAAGTCTTTTGAAGATAAATAAGTATATTTGAAAAAGATTATAAGTACTTAAGAGCTCGTGGCCTTCAAAGGAATAAAGAAGAAAAACTTGCTTTTTCTTTTTTTATTTTTTTACAAACACACGTAATTGCGGCAAGAAGTAGGTTAACTTGAAGGAAGGCAAACGATTAAATATAAAGGTGAGAAAAGTCTTGGCAACCCTTTTAACAGCTGCATCACATTTTTATCTCAGCAAATTTTTAATCAAATTTGGTCCAAATTGCCCTCGTTGCTGAGCATGACTTATTTCTTTTTCAGTTTTTCCAAACTTCTTAACGTGTGGTTTTGAAGTTGTCTTACATAAGTATATTCAATTAATTTCTCTCTTTTATCTCGCATTGGCAAGGCATACATCTATGTTTTCGTGCCTATGCGTAGTTTATGGCTTTAAAAAGTCCATAAAGGCATTACACTGTAATTGCCCTCAAAGGAATTCTTTAATATAACGAGTAAGCGAGCGATCGAAGTTGTCTTTAAAAATGCGATTTATATATTTTATGCTTGGTTTGTCAATTTTGTATTCTGCTTCTTAGCTCGTTACATTGTATTGAGTTTGCGCACGTCACGTAAGCATCATCTATCGCTCGCTGCATTGAAAATTGCTACTTCTGTTCTTCACACTTTGGCAGGCTTTGCGATTGTACGGTCAAAGATTTACTTAAGCGAACAGTTTGCATAAAATTTTGCATTTCAGAAACAACTTCCTGTATGGATGGCATCACTGAAAATTTTACAGAAGGCCGCAACGAGGTATAATAAAACATACGACGATAGCAAAAACACGTAGTAATGGATGTTGTAAACGCTTCAAAAGAAAATTTTCCGGAGTTAATTCCTCTCTTCGTGCTTGACATTGAACAACTGCTGACTACGAAATAAAGAGATTCAACGCCGTATTCCGTACTTCCTTATTTACTGTCCTCAATTTATGCGAGCCATTAGCTTTGACTTTTGCAATATTTATCTATAATATCTGACCATGCCCAATTACCCAAAAAATATATAATGGAAATGTAATAATCATATACATAGATGGGTCAAGCAACTTGGATTTGCTTCCATTTAGGCAAAAATTTGTTCCTTCGCTCTTTACTTGTAATCTTTTAAAAATATCCCCGGAGAGTTTTGCGTCTGAATATCATTCGCGAAATTTCTCGCCAGTATGCCCTTCACAAAATTTTCTCGCAAAGACGATCTTCATGAAATTTTTCTTGCATATGCTCTTCACAAAATTTTCTCGCAAGTATGCCCTTCACAAAATTTTCTCGCAAGTAAACCATTCCTTTATTGTAATATAAGCTTTTGGTTGTTTTCATTTTCATGTTTAAGTGGCATGCGAGTATATTTTAAATCAAAGTAGTAATATAGCAATAGTGTTAAGCGTGAGATAAAAGCTTAGCGCAGGAAAGCTTTCTTGGGAGAGAGCTAATTAGCTAACGAAAAATCCAGTTAACCAAATAACCGAAAATGCTCAAAAGGCAAAATCTATGAAACAGATGATGACTTTTTCCATATTTTAAGACCAAAACCACTACAACGGTAAAAAACTTTGATTTTTTTTGGATAGTCGCAGTAGTCACCGTACAAAAACCTATAAATAAACGTTGCAAGCAAACATTACATTACAAGATTTGGCTTATGAACGAAATTATTAAACGGGAAATAAAACTTGAATAAGAAAAAAATTAATGAAAATTGCTTAAAATTTAGTAAATATGTAATAAGAGACATGTTATGATATTAAAAAGTAAATAATATTTTTTTGAGATTTATATGATAATCAAAAAAGTGTAACCAAAGTGTTTTCCAAATAAATTTCAACCCAATAACGTTATTTCCTTTTAAATATAAAAAAAAAAAAAAAAAAACTGGAATATTGTATCATTGTGTATACAAAAAAAGTTTATCAGGTAAAAAATGCAATTACTTATGTTGCAATTGTTGGCAATTGCTGTAAAAATCGGAAGTTCAACGACAGCTATCTCAACTGCAATCAACAGTCAAGAATCTACAACTATCGATGATTTATTAGCTTTTCCTGATCAAAGCATAAAGTTTAAAGATGATCCTCAAGTGGAAGTGCACAGTGCAAGTGAGTCAATGATATAAAAATTTAAGAAAAATTAAAAAAAATTGTTATAAAATTTTACATAATCGCCCTGGAAAATTCATTTTATAACAAAATACTGGAAAATGAGCTGGCTCGTGTATAAAAAAAAAACTGTGCTTAAAAAGCTTAAGCAGGTTTTCATTTAAAAAAAAATTTTTCGTTTAATTTTCCAATAAATTTTTGTGGAATTTTGTTTGTGAGGAAATTAGTAAGAAGTCTTTTAATCGAAAACACGATTTCCTTTTTCTCTTTTTAATTTTTTTTTGTTGACATTTAAGAATACTCAAAAAAAATGAGAGCTTGCTTAAGCTTTTTCTTACCAAGGCCTGTGAACAAAGCGAAAGATCAATAAGCAAAAGCATGTTCTCTTGGGCGATCCCTTTAATAATCGAAATGTAAGATAGAATCTGTAGTGCAAAGCAATATCTAAGTGACACATATGGGTGATTTAACAAAAATTTCGCGGCGGAGGCATGGAAAGTAACTACGTTGGACGATTGCGGCGTTTAATACGTGACATTAAACATTACTTTGATTTTTTCTTTGGTATGATTTTTCATCAATGACAGTGCTTTTGAATACAACTCAATATTCCTAAAACAGATTTTCTATTCATACCTATGGAATTCGAAAAAAGTGAAATTTTTTATAATTGCCTTAAGCTTTTTCGATAAGCTTTAAGGTTATCTACGTCCTTTTTAAGAGGTTGTGTTCATACAACGCCAAAAAAAGAATATTGAAAGTACGAAAGTAATTATCCTATTGCTAAAGTTAAAGATTTCAATCAGTTAAAAATAAAAATTTTAAATACCATCCAACTTCTCTATAGCTTATGAAATGAAATGAGGACTATGTACATGCGGGAGGGGAAAAGTAAATTAACAGAACGGTAAAAAGTACAATACAGGACTCGGATATAGTTTCCAGACAAAGGGTTGCTATAAATTTGGTGTTATTATCTATTTCGTCCACTACAAGGTGAAAAGTATTCCTTCGCGAAGAATATAGTTATAGACAAGCTGAAATGAAATAAAAATTTTAATTTATGGCGTACAAGGGTTCAAGTTTTTGGTTAAAAATTTACATAGGAATGTAACTAAAAGGCAAGATCAGGCGCCATATTGATAAGCACACAACTAATAAAGAGCGGATGGAGTTTCACTTATTACATTTATGTTAGACGAAGATTTGCTCTAAGATGAGTATAGTTATTCTAGCTGATTATATCGCTTCATGTAATGTCATTAAACGGGATGACATTTTTTTTTAATATTCGTAACAAAAAATGTAACGTTTTTCTTAAAGCTCAATAATATTACCTAATAAAGTTTTGTGCTTAAGTCTTTTGATTTGCAAAAGCTGCGTAAAAGCGACTAAGAGGGTAATCTTTATCATCAATAAAAGCGATTAAGAAAGTAATCAGATTTCTTATTAACAAAGCACGCATAAAACAAACATATTAAGAAGCGTAGTAAAATCGAAAAGGAATGTTTATTTAATATTTAGAAATATCGCATAAATATTATGCAATAATTTATTATTTAAAGGAAGTCTTTAATTGTGCATTAAATGTATATACGGTTATACCTTTTTTGTTATCACGTCTTACGCTATGTTAACAGCAAACAGCGAACAGCACAAACACATCAACTATAAGATTGTTGAACAAAAAAAAATATTAATACAGTAAACCATAAACAATCAATGAATGTGGGTCAAGAGCAAGAAAGAAATACATGAAAAAAATTTGTATGAAACGAGTGTTCACCTGCGATGAGTTTGAAGCGAATTTCAGTTACTGAACTCGATAGAAAAAAAAAACAGCTTGCTTATGCATATGCTTTTCAGAAGCTATTTGCAATAGTGGTTATAATATATAATTCACAACAGAGTCCGCTAAATTTTGATAGCTTCATTGCTTTGTCGCGAATTCGCTCATCAAAAATGAGTAATGAAGAGATTTATTTTTTTATTGCGTTATATATACTGAAAACTTGTTTTTCCGATTGGCTCCCCTGCATAAAGCGAAATTGTTCAATCACTTATCTATTTATTGGAATCGGAAAAGTTACTTGTGCTTTAGTTATGATTACAGATTTGTCCACAATCGATTTCGCTTATTATTAAGAACAAACACTTTGTATTAGTGAAATAATTTTCATAACAGCTGCGATCAGTATGACATAGATTTTGTCGGTGTACTTAAGTATTTGTAGACAATGTTGTAAATTGAAGACGTAACTAGGCAATCAACTGTGACGCATTAGAGTTAATTTACGCAATATGCCTGAGCCATACAATTTAGCAAAGCACAAACCATCGAATAGGAAACAGAAATCACACGAATTGAAAAAAGAATTTCAAGCGAATATTTGCTAATTCAGCGTAAATATTATTGTAGTTCTTGAAAATTATTGAAAGCCGTTTCATATGATTAGAAAACTTTTCTCATTTTTGTCTACAACTATATGGCCTCTAATGGATACCAAAACCAAAAAACGAAAAGTTTATTTCTAATGCGATTTGTTGTAAAGCGGACAATAATTTCACAAAACGTTCCTCTCCGCGGATCGCATGCTCGTACTTTTTCCACATAGCTTTGGTCAGTGTTACACATAATATAATGAAATTAATATACCTCTTGTTGATTGCAGTGAATTCATTTCATTTTTAAATCAAACATTATGTCAGTACTGAGTTTATTGTAGCAATAATTTGTTAATTCATTCGAAAAAATGATTGGTATACAAATCGTTTAAATATTCAATGCGTATGCGCGAACGATGTGCGCAAAGTTTATCTGCTGCCACTCTATTTTTATATGTAAAATGAGGTAATTAAATATGAGTTGATTAAGATTTAAAGTAAGAGACGAGCGATAAATTAGATTTTAGTTGAATGCACTTCTTCTTTATCTACCTATAGTTTATTTGCTTTTATAAATGTTTTTAAAACAGATTCTTTTAAGCGGACTCATCAACTTTCTATTCATTTTGGGCTACTGTAACCTACGAGTCAGCTGAAACTATTAATGCGCTTTCTTCTGGTCGAACATGATCTGCTTGCATGCATAAGAAGCTCTTGCTTCAAACCAATAACACTGTGCCATACATAAATGTGTTCATAAGCCCAACATCTTTAAAGGCTTCACAAGCCTACGCGGAGAGGCTTAAAACTTACAGTAAGCACGTATACGAGTGTTCATGTACTTCTTGACATTACCTGTGGTGTTGTTATTCTTACTTATTGTGTGCAAATAACTGCGAAGCCAAGAATAATTCATAATTAAAATAAGTTAACACTAGATTGTTGACCCTTGACTATGGTGTGCCTGTTCTGACGGACGTGAGCTAAATTGTCTCATCGAGTAATAAAGCATGGGAAAAATTTATTCGGAGCATACACCTGACACAGGCATAACAATCGATGAGCAAATGCTCTCGAGATCACAACAGTTTGTTAACAAACCTGGTGTCAAAACGTTGGTACGGTCATGTTCAAGTGTCATGCAAAAGAAATAGAAGTAAGACGCTCGTTGCTAAATGTAATAAAAAGAATCTCCGCATTTCAGCCAATATAGTCATGTACCTAACATTTCAGCGGATTGTTTGTTACTACGTGATGCTTGTTTTGCTCGAAAATCGGTCGTCGCGGTCAAATATTTGAACCCAATCAAATTTTCAAACGAAATCTAAATAATAATAATAATAATACTTGTCTCTCTCTCTCTCTCTGCTTTTTGTTTTTTTCAGACAAATTCCAAATAATACCATGTTCCCTAAGTGATGCCGGCAAAAATGAGTGCATTCGTGGACTATTCAACCAGGTGCTGCCTAAACTGAAGGTATTTAAAAACACGTATTTTCACCTTAGAACGAACTTGTGATCCCCGCCACCTCAAAATATTCCATGTGAGCTATTGAGCGTTTTGCTAATTGATGATCTGTTAATAGGTTTACTGCAATTTCGCCAATAGTCAAATACGTGGCAAGTTACTGACTAACATGCTTTAAAATATTTTAATGAAAACAAGTAAATAACCACTAGGGCAAGGTTGAATCTCATATATGTTCTACTCTTTTGCCTAATACAATTCTTCATTCGTTTTCGTGATAAACTGCCAAAGACTGTATATCTCTTCCAACGGAAACTTTAAATATGACGCTCGTCGAAAGCACGAAGTGGCCTGGCCTTAATTCAGCAAAATTGATTATCTTTTCAAAGATGTTATTATTCTTTGATTAAATTCATCACTAAGTACTAAAACTTAAGGTTTGCTGCTGCTTTATAAAGGTTTACTTTTCATAAGAATACTGGTATGGGGTAGGATCCAATAAATGCGCATTGAAGCCCGAAATCCGGTGCAGTTAATTTTCATGCCAAATTATTTTCATTGACCAATTTTCCCCTAAAATTATGAAAAAGTTGATCTTTTGGTATTCGGATGCTTTCTTTTCGCATAGTGCAAGGGCTCATCCGGTCCAAATATTTCGTGTCACTTAAGTATGTCGAAATACTATACAAATTTTGTTGAGAAGTTCCGAAAATTGCAATTTATTTTTTCGTATAACGACTTCTTTGCTTCTTTGCGAAGGCTGGTCGTCAAAATGGTGGTCGACTGAATACATTTTCATTAGTTATATGTCAGTATCGCATATTTTGTCAAAATAGCTCAAGAAGTGCAAAGAAATGAGACCAGGAAAACAAAAGCAAACACGGGCAAGCGCAAAGGCATACTTGAAGTGACTTAGAAAGCGATTCTGATCGGATTCTGATCGGAATGGTGTACTGCAGAGAGGGTGTAACTTATGTCTAATATAGCTTAATATCTTGTATTATCATTGGTGCTGTAGGGTATAAATATATCCAGTGTTGTAAGTTTTGTGTAATAAATCACAACAAGCATATACAGGCTGTGCACAGTAACTAAGCAAAGTTGTTTTGTGTTTGCTACAAGTGCTTGACGTCGCAAAATGAGTAATAAAGGTAATTACTGTTATTGTAGGTAATTGGTAATGGTTAGGTGAAAGCCCTACCCATTACTCTTAGTAAGTAATTAACGTTTAAAAACATTCAGAATTGTAGAATTAAGATTTAATGTGTAGGTGGTTGCCAGCATAGCATCTCAGAATATTGTAATAGTTGCTCATAAAAGCTGAGTTTGCTTGTGTAATAGTCGTTGGAGTGTGCTAGATGAACTCTATCAGTGTATATGTGAATTAGTAATTTCGAAGTCGAAGGAGATCGACTGCATGGAAAGTGTCTAAATGAATGTTCGAGTAACTCTTCCACACTGCATTTGGAGGACATTCTCCATGAATACTCGGGTGTGGTTATATCAACCTTGTTCACTACCCCGCTAGGCTTCAGTGCGCTAAGACATGGAAATATGCTGAAGACAAGCTTTCCAAGTAAGTAATCGCACAGAAGATCATCCGTACAACAATGCTTTCTTCTACTTATGTACTATTGTCTCATATAAATAAGACTATGTACTTATTAAAGGAGGACACAGACAAAGTTTTGCATTTTGTAGACTTCCTTATATTCTAACAAAGTTAGTCAGAGGAGAAATAATCTACCTTTGCTGTGTCCAGTTATAACCTCCATGTTAATATATATATATATATATATATATATACATAAACTGCCTTTGTAGTTTAACTTGTCACTCTTGCGAAAATTGTAGCTATTTGTACGGCTATTGAAGGCACAGTAAAAGTTATAAATATTCTCCACTTTTAAATTCGGAAAAAAATTGTTTTTAAAGCACAAAGACGGAATTAAAACCATTTTGAAATGCCCTAGTCGGGTAAGACCAATTACTGAATACAGTGCACTACTTCGCCTAGTCCAACCCAATGTTGAAAATATTTAATAGCATACCTTAAGAGCTTCACGGTAGAACTGCAGGTATTATTACATCTAAACGTTCCTATGAAAAGTAGCAAAAGAGGCAAAAAGGTTGGCTTTTCGACGTATTTCGATGAAAATTGTTTCATTATATAATAATCTGATGTAAAAATTAAATTAGGCCGCGTAAGTTATTTTTGTTAGGACTCATTTTTTACAAAAGCCTTTATACAAGATAAGGTTTTACGTGGCAACAAAATCTAAGTTTCAGTATTTGTTGAGGCAAATAAGTGGGGACTGATTAGAGAAAGAAAGTGAATTTATTAAAATCAATTTGCGTTTTAGGATCTCTCCCACATGTGTGCTTCGAGAGCAAGCATATGTTTACGTGGAAGCAAGATATAATTTTTTGTATTCCATCACAAAAACAAATGAAGAATGGCGTTAAACATACTGCTTTAGGGTGATATAACGGTTAGTGCTGTTCTTTCATTATGTAGGATACGGTCCGACATTAACCATTTTGCCGCTGTACCACTTTTCTTAATATAGGTATTGGTATAGCGAATTTTCACAAGAACGTCTTATATGAACGTGTTCGAAAAAGTGATCCGATCCGAAACACTTTGAATAGCATTCGTGTTTGGCCAAAATACGGCGGTATACCAAATTTCATCAAAATATCTCCAAAATTGCGCCCTGTAGGTGGAATACAAGTAAAAATGATAGGCAAGCGGACAAACGGACAAGCGGACAAACGGACAAGCGGCCAGCTTAAATTCAAAACAAGAAAGTGATTGTGAATCGATCGGTATAATGAAGCATGGGTCGCTTTCAAGTACTTCTGAGCGTTGCGTACATGCGCGCAATTGGACCATAAGTGGTGTAGGATATGGAAATAAGCGTTTTTTTTTTTACAGGAACGTGTATGGACGATGTAGGAAAGATGGTCGTCCCATTTGATCCAGATTTTTCACATTTATTTAGAAAGACGACTAAGCAAGTGGATACGTCCGAACTAATTTCATTAATCGTACACTAAGTTAATTTGCTTAGATGAATGAAATGCGTACGTATTCTCAATGGCGCATAAAATTTAGTAAAAAATTTAATGAGTTTCTCACAATAAACGATTTTATTACGCTTGCGTCTGTGCATCATCTAACATTACTTTTCATTACTTTCCAGGGGGGACTTTCCGATTATGGCATGCCATCGATGGATCCGTATTTTTACAATCGTGGCATTTTTCGTTACTCCAGTGACGGCATACAAGGTGGTTTACTGATTAAAAATGTTAATATCCTTGGAATTTCGAATATTTTCGTGAAAACGTTTGCGGGAAATTTCACGAACGACGCGCTAAGAGTGAAATTGGGTTTGGAAGTAAAACAATTAAGGGCGAATGGCGAATTTAAGGCGGATGTGAAATTTGGCGGTTTGAGACTAGTGCCGAAGGGTCCTTTCAATATTACTTTAAGTACATTATTTTCACACGTAATTTGTTTTTTGAGTTTTCCTACTCCCCACCATTCCAGATAACGTTCGAGCTACAATTTTAACCGATGGCAATTTAATTAATAAAGATTCTGGCTTGAGGGTACAACTCCGGCGATTGAATGCCAACGTGGCGGTTGGTAATGCGAGAATTAATGCCAACGGTATCTTCTCAGATAGTAATTTAAGTAAGCCTCACTTTTTTCGCTATGTTCTTCGTATATAAGTTTTTTTTTTATTTTTTTGGCAGATAACATGATTTTAAATTTAGTTAACGAAAACCTGTTGGAAATAATACGTGTTGGTATACCGGCTACACGTGAACAATGGTCGCCCATTTTGGTGGAACATATCAATAAGTTCTTCTCTCAGGTCCCTTCAGAGAAGTTTCTGGTGCAATAAAACATTCATGCTTACAAATATATAATCAAAACCAAATACAAGTGTTGATAAAAGTGTCGCAGAAGGCTTAATAATTAAATATTGTAATTATTGTAAAGAGATACAATGTGTTTTCTCATAGCTATCCAAATGCGAGGGCCTCGATGATGTTTTTTACGTTTCATTTATATCGTTCAACACGTTGTACGTTTCTAAAGGATTCTAGCACTAAGTCTAATAAGTTGAACGTACTTGAAGCTTTGGTTATTCAAATTTGCATTCCAACAGAACTGCAAGCGCTAAGAAAAAGAATAGTTACAGGTTAGGGAAAGATATTTTCACATTCAATGCTGTTTTACGAATCACGATCTCAAATATTTTGGGGCCAAAAAATGGCACAATTGATAACGAAAATCGGCTTAGTGAGACATCTAATGGCTCTCCAAAAAATACGCTGCGATACAAGGAGACGACATGTATTCGCCTTGGTGTAAACTGTAAAAATCTCGAGGCATTTTGTTAAACGAGCAATGCATGCACACACATGCACATACACACCCCTGTATCTGATGAGCATAATGAGGAGCTACTTATCTGGGAGGTTACTGCCTTATAAGAAGGAAACAAGCATCAAAATATACAAAGTCACGGCTTGCGTTGCACAAAGCTCCATGCTAGGGCTTGTTCTTTGGAATACACTGCATGATGACCTACTAAGGCTACTGATACCAACAGGCGTTAAGGTAATATGCTGACGATGTGGCTATTGTTGCTGTAGCCAAACAACTGCAACAAATGCAAGACGACGTTACAAAGGTGACAAGCGGCATGAAGGCATAGCTTACGAAGCAGAAATTGTCTTTAGCTCCGCAGAAGACCGAAGCTGTCTTAATAACCAGCAGAAAGAGGAGAGAAACGGTCATTCTAAACATAGAGGGCCATGAAATATGCACCACGTGGACAATAAAATAGTTAGGAGTGGTGCTAGACTTTAGAATCTCATTCTTACCCCACAGCAATGCCGTGTGCGATAAGCCTGGACAAGTACGTGCAGTATTTGCCCGTATGGAGGCAAATATCGGAGGGCCAAGTTAAAAGAGGTGGTTGCTTTTTGGCAAAGTCATAATGTACGCGGCGCCAGTATAGGGTCATAGTTTGCGCAGGTCAAGCTACGCCAAAATCGCCAAAACGTTAATACGAACAACGGTACTAAGGATATGTTGTGGCTTTCGCATAATGTTGTTTGATGCATCGAGCATCATATCAGTCTTGCTACCACTAGCGAAATAATGGCGAAATTCAAGAAATTATATCGGGCAAGAAGGCAGCTTGAAAGGAGGCGCTCGGCTGAAGAAGTGTATTGCCAAAGAAAGTATGTGCTTACGACGGAGGACATGGGACAAGTCTACACATGCGCGCTGGACACATGATTTCATATATGATGTCAAAAGATGGGTCACAAGACAACAGGGTAGCGCCGACTACTTTCTTACGATGATGGTTAGCGGCCATGGCTGTTTACGGCTGTATTCATACAGATTCGGCCACGAAAATGATCCTTTTTGCCCTGGTTGTCCTGACGTAAAGGAAACGGTGAAAAACGTTTTGTTCGAATGTCCACGTTTTCAATACGAGAGCAGCATGATTGAAGGTGTTATTAACGAGCGAATCAATCCACAGAGTCTTGTTGTTGAAAATATGACACGATCGCTCTCTGTGTGGAGCAATGTTAAAGAGGCTTGCGAAGCCATGATGATCGAGCTGAGAAGAGCGGAACGCTTTCGCAGTAGACAAAGGACAATGTCTTAAGACAGAAGAGACGAGCCAGGACACACACACACACACACACACCCACACACACACACGTGCATACATTTATTTAAGGGGAAGAAAAGTATATTTATCTCATAATCTATCCGCACAATTTTCAAAATTAGGTTGGAGTTTGGTTAATGTTTAGTTTGCTCTTCGTTTCTTTCTAATTTTAGAAACTGTGTACGACAATATTAATTAATTAATTTTAACAATCTTTATTCAGTTCTTTTTTTTCCTATTGCTTCGTTATTACGCGAATGCTTAGCGTCGGCTAAACCTCATTTTCAATGTTAAGCTGAAGTCATTGCCGTTTCCCATGTCAATTTAGGCGGCAATGAAGGACACAGCTATAGCTAACGGATAAACTTTGCTATTTTCTAGTACTATGCTGATTAAGAAGGTATATCTGATAGCAATGCTCAACGTTCGAACACGTTCGAAAGTTGCCTCACTCCTTGGCGATGTATACAAACACTTAATTGTCAATTTAATGATCAAATATAATAAAACCGGATTTAATTCATCTGGAATAGTACTGCGAACTGCGAAACTAAATCGGCCACTGGTTATGTATAATGCTAGCTAGGTTTCACTTTGAAGTTTACAGTTTTGTTTGCTATACCTTTATACAAAGGGTACGAGAAACACTTTCTCTTATGCTTAGCGTTAGTGTGGGTATTTTGGTTGCATTTATAATAGAAAACGGGTGTAATGAATTGAAAAATAATTTCCAAACAAAATGGCTTACTTACCAACAACTGAACCAAGCAGAGAATTTTAAATTTGTGAAAGACAAGTAAATTAATTCCATTTGCTTGCTTCTTACTCCAAGGGTCTAATTAATACCCTTAAATCGCTAAGGCTTGTAAACGTCATCGCATACTATCGCTATCACTGAAACAGCGCAAAGGA
>KK502918.1:128575-149139 GCA_000688735.1 Glossina austeni | reverse complement strand
TTTTTATATAATTTATTTTCATTTATATATTATTATGTGTATGCATGCTATCGTTAACTTTATTAATAAGTAAAGCCAAGCTTGAAAAGCATCCCCTAAGGTCCCCTAAGTTAAAAAAAAAAATTTTTTTTGAATATCTTACAATAAAGATAGTTCTAAACATCAATGCAAGAATGTTCTAAGTTGCCATGTTAATAACTAAAGAGGGATACTGCATTGTTGGACGCAATGGCGAATAACCCAAATTCGACCCAAGATCATGATAACATAGTTTTGCTGTGATTTAAAATATAATGCAACATTTATAAGCATATCATATTGTGCAGGCGTAATAATGTAACTTTTACACTGCGGCATAGCATATATGATATCGTTTGCTGCGAAAATTTTAATACATGAGGTGTGCAATTTCCGGATCTCTGTTAATTTTTCTATTAACAGCCGAACCTGAATCTGTATAACTAAACTCGATAAGCGATAAGCCCACGTTTTGAAAGTTTACTTGTCAATGCAATCCCCTATAGACGGATTTGCTTGTCCAATCCTGAGGATACATAATAGTTTTCTTATACTCATGCGTGTATAAAAACTTGATTCAAAGTGTTGCTCCGCCCAATCCATTACAATTTTTTTTTTTGCAATTTATTGGATATCAGCATTTTTATTTATTTATTTAAAGAAAACTCGAATTTTTCATTTTAGAAAATTTATTAATTGCTTTCTATTTCACTTCTATCAACAACTCCTGACATTTCACACCACCACCATTCACATTCTCCAAATATTTTTTGCAAGGTTGCCATCAAACTTAAAACTACTAAAACTGTTACTTATCCCTACAACTTTAAGGGTGTGAGATTATGTTTAAATATAAGAAACAATGACAAAACCAAAAAAGCTCTGTTACCCGTTAACAGAATTCTGTTAAACGAAGTTCAAAATATAGTTAAAATAGTATTTTTCGAGAATTTTTTTAAAAATTATTATAAACAACGCAAACATATCTTTATGTTATTTAGTTAAAACTTTGTAAGAAAAGGTTTCCGTACTATGTCAAAAATGTGGTTGAAAAAGCGAAAGTTTGCTTAGCTACTGTGACTAAACCAAGCCCTGCGAACAAAACTGCTCGAATTCCATTCAATTGTTAAATTGTTCAATTGAATTATTATTATACAATACACAAAAAGAGAAAAAGGGCCATTGTCGTGGCCGAATCTGATGAAAGTATTGACGAAAGCAGCCATGACCGCTAATCATCTGCGCAAGAAATTAGTCAGTGCTACCGCGCTGCCTTGCGACCACCCAGTGTAGATTTAGCCCATTCCCTCTGCCATGTGGGCATGCTTTCTTCCGCGACACGCTTACTTTCTTCAGCCGTGAGCATTCTCGCAAGTTGCCTTGTTATGTGCCAGAGTTTTGTTAACCGCTTATTACATTTGATGGTAGTACGCCTGATAGGATGCACGCTATATCAAGTGACATAGTACGGACCCCAAACCATACCCTTACTGCTGCTGTTCGTATTAACTTGTCGGCGATTTTCACATACATTGATTTGCGCAAACAATCTCCCCCTTTGGCTTGGCCCACCGATATTTACCATCATCTGGCCCAGTGCTGCATATACACGACCAATCTTATCGCATACGGCATTAATGCGCGAGAGTCCAGCATCCTGAGTACATACTATAATCCGAAAAAAAAGTAAACAGAAAAAATTTACATTCAGCTTAGGACACATCTGTTAATACCCATTACTGATTTTTCGGGAAACTGAAAGAGAAATTCACTCCACATATTCATCGTATCGTGTTATACTCTATTATTGTATATAGAAAACATTGTATATGGTATGAACTAGTATTTAATTGCGGTGTGTGTTCGAGATATGTCGCATGATGTATTATACACCACTAATCGTTTATATTTGAAGTCGTGATTTTACACGGTTTGATACCACTTTTTAGGTAATCACTTAAACTAAAAACTATTATTATTAATATTATTAACATAATTAGAGAAATAAATTCAAATACTAAAGGCCTAAAGCATTACGCTCTGAGGCTAACGGCTTTATGGAAAAATCTACCGCACTTGGGATTTGAATCCACGACCGTTGAGTTATTAGCCGAAATCCTTACCCTACTCGGCCATTCAAGTGGATAGACTTTTTATTATTTCCGCAATTCTCATAATAATAATCAGAAATTATATTTTTATCTCTATTTATTTATAAATTATATACAAATATAACAATTTTTGTTAATTATAGATCGGAAATTAAAAAAAGAGGAGCGTAATACATATCGCTCAGGCTTACAATGCTCAGTGATCTCCTATCGCTCTCTCTTCCCACTTGTTTCTGACCATCACCATTTTACACATACAGAGAGAGGACGTATTCCGAGTGCTTGGCTATATCAAAAAAAAAAAAGGATGATTTCCTTGCTCCCTTTCATGTAACACCAGTTTCATTTTTCCGCAGGGCATCGTTTGCCCGCAGTGACCTCTCAAACTTTGCTTATATGTTAGCCTATATCATGTTAAGTGCGATAACTTTCAAAGTCCCATAAACACATTCTCCGAGCGCAATTTAATATAACCTGCACATCGTTGGAAGGGCTATTAATAGAGGATTCGCGCTATACTCACAGTGACCTTTGAAATATTGCTTATATATTAATCTATATTGAGTATGGCAGTTTTCAAAGTCCCATAAAAACATTCTCCGAGTAAAATATAATACAACCTGCAGATCGTCGGAAAGGCTATTAACAGAGGATTCACACCTGATGTGTTTTAATTCAAGGACGAACGCTATGGAACAGTCCAATTTTTCGATCACTTCCCCCATAAAGCCCTGTTCCGAAAAGTCGTTATAGGGAAAAAAAAGGCAATTTTCAAAATATTATAGCAAAAATGCCTAAGTAGTAATATTTCGGCATTCTAAATTCGTGTGAAAACTTTAAATCGGCTGTGGGTATTTATAGAACCCCTTCTCATATAATGAAAACTGAAGTCCATACGACAAAAAGATGTAATTTTCAATGCTTCATGATGAAAATTATATCATAATAGTAATTTAACATTAAAAAAAAGCTGTACCATCATTTGGAGCATCTCGATCTATTTTTTGATCCTATCCTAACAAGGATTTTCAAGAAAATTAATCCTTTATAGAACGGAAAAGTCTAACTTTAATATTTTGTGATGAAAATTTACCCATAACAGTAATTTCATATGAAAATAAGAATTGTGCTAGACAATGTCGTGTAGGGTATTTAAAGGTCGACCTTGCCCGACTCGAATGTTCTTACTTGTTTTTATTTTATAGTCTCATAACAAGGCACAGTTTGACAAAACATACTTCAAACTACAACTTAGTCTTTGACATACGTTTTTTATAACCTCGGGATAATCTCGGGATTAGCTTGAGTTATGTCCTCGAATTTTTGAAAGTATCAAGTCAAAATTTGGGCCTATTGGGCCTATTACTCAAATGACATCGATCTAGAATTTGAAAGTGACGCATTTTGTGAGACCACAAAACTTTCGTAATTGGGCCCAAATCCTTATATCGTTGCAAGTACTTATATCTCTGCAAGTACTTATATCGTTGCAAGTACTTATATAATATCAAAATTTGCTTATATGTTAGCCTGTATTATGTTAAGTATGGCAATTTGCAAAGTCCCATAAAAAAATTCTCCAAGCAAAACCGAGCAATTTAATATAACCTGTACATCGTTGGAAAGGCTATTAATAGAGGATGCATTCTGTGCCAGTTTCATTTTTTCACAGACCATCGTTTGCCCACAGTAGGTAAACAAACTTTCGCTAAATCAACTTCATTTATGACATAGTGTAAAAATACTGACTTGACAAATATTAATTAATTTACATAAATACATGTTTTGTTTATTATATTTTGTAAAAAAATTTTCCAAAAGTTGTGTTTTAACTGAATTTTGACTTAAATCTCTCCGAGACTTCGTTTTATACCATTCTGTTAAGGGCTTAACAGAGTTCTGTAAAAAAAAAAAAAATTGGTTTGTATCTTTGCTAGTTATATTTAAATATAACTTCACACCCTTAAAAAATTTTCCAAAATTTTTATTTCAACTAAATTTTAACTTAAATCCCTCCGAGACTTCGTTTTATACCATTCTGTTAAGGGCTCTGTTAAAAAAAATTTTGGTTTGTGTCTTTGCTATGTATATTTAAATATAGCTTCTCACACCCTTTCTTCCTTGGAAGTATTCGAATTGATATTCTTTAGATTTCGCACTGAATGGCTGCACATAGCTGCAGCGCTACGTGCGGCGCGTAGCACTTAACTGTACCTAAGTGCTTCGTTTGTGGTTTTTTGAGAAAAGCGCTGATGGGTATAAAAAATTCGATCCCGATCGAATTTAATTTTCTTACCTGTTTTTTTTTTTTTGTATTCATTTATTTATTTTTTTCTTTTTTTGTGTGTTTTTGTTGTGATTTTCAACACATAGTTTTGTGACACGAGAAAACCCGCCAAATATTCAGAATACGTACATTTTGTCGTGACGTGATGGAAATTAGAATGAATGAATGAATGAATGAATGAATGTGCGTATAGCAACACTTTTAACTTTTTAGCTGTGAGCACATGAAGGAAAGAAATGTGTTTGCACCGTAAATGGATATTTAACCTCCCGCAAAAGTTTTTTTAAATTAAAAATTCTCTAAAAAACTATGGATTTTTTGACGACATATTGAAACGGGAGACTATTCTAATGGTTTAAAAAAAAAAAAAAAAAAAAAAAAAAAAAAAAAAAAAAAAAAAAAAAAAAAAAAAAAAAAAAAAAAAAAGTGGTTTACCGTAAAACCGATATCGTCAAATTTCAAAGTAATCCATTCTAGAGAACCCAACAAGCGTTTTGTCCATTTATATATATATTTATTAAATTTCTATTCATGGTTACACAACATAGTGTAGCGCTTTGCTCACTCAAAGGACCGGTTGTGTTTATACCCACCACCGAATACATTTTCTCAAAACGTTTCTGATAGCTTGGAGGAGACTTGAGAGATCCTCAGTATCGAAATCTGCGTCGATTTACTGATAGTGTAGGGTATTTCTTACTCAAAGGACCGGTTGTGTTTATACCCACCATCGAATACATTTTCTCAAAACGAGATCCCCAGTAACCAAATCATCATCATATCCGGTCGTTCGTCTCTCTGCGTTACTGTGTTTGATAAACATTCTCTCGCAATTGGGAAAATTAAGAGAACGGAAACATTAAAGGTTTTTGCATGCCGGCTGGTATCGACAATGGAGACAAAATCGGTTAAAAAACGGACTAAGCTGAGAGTGCTTTTATTTTCTTGATTTTTTGCTCATCACTCATAAACTGCAATAATGAACGTGTCCGTGCATAGTGTATGGATAATTCTACAGTCCCTGTATAGGAACTCGCTTAATATTAGACTGTATCGAAGTTTCACTTTTATATCCGCCAGTGTAAGGTGGGGGTATACTCGTTTTATTTTATTTCATACCGCATGTAACACCTAAAAGGACGCTTCAGAGACCCTATAAAGTATATATATATATTCTTGATCAGGTTGAAATTTTGAGCCGATTTAGCCATGTCCGTCCGTCTGCGTGTCTTTGTGGTGTTTATTGTTGGCACTCTCCTGGTCGCACGAATGAAGATATTGTCTTCAAATTTGGTAGAACCACTGGAATTTTTTGCACGCAGGTTGATATTGAAAATGCGCCAAATTGGTGAGAGCACAAGCCCGCAGTGAAGCATAAACTGAACGCAATTCAATTGTTTTAAACAAAAATTTATGGAGTTTACGTGTTATTCAGAAATTATAAAAGTTAGAAGGCTGATAGCTTGCACATTTACTTTACGCACCGCTCTGCCCCTTACGTGCAAAAATGGAAACAATCGACCATGCCCACACAAAGTTACAAGTGATTAAATTTTATAAATATTTTTCACTTGCTTGAGATTCTATGCTCATTAAGCATAAGGTATACAAGACAGAATGTGTAAAACTATTTTGTATGTATGTAAATGAAGATGTATCCGCTTAAAAATGGATTAATTCTAGAACGAATATGGTAGACATCACGATTGCTTTTTTCCTAATAATATCAGCGATATGGGTATCAAGGAAAAGAACTTGGAGAGTAGAGTGCGGAAAGCATAGTGGTGGGTACGCGAGATTCGGTCCCGCCGAATGTAACTTTCTTTCTCCTTTTTTTATATTTTTTTTTTATATTTTTTTTTTTTTTTTAGGACGAAAGTGTTGGCTATAAAATTGTGTACAATTTTCTCAATAGTTATTAGTTCGAAATATTCTTTGATTATGTGGCATACATGTTAAGGGCAAAGATCTCGCGGATCATAGAACGGGTTTCCTTGTAAATGCAAAATTTAGGTAGAGACGATCTTAACGAAACATCGTAAGTTTGTTAATCTATCCGCCGCCAGGATTTATATTAATTATCAAACTATAGAAAATCGAAGCGTGGGCGGGCGATTCTTTTTAAAACTACACTCGTCTGAAAATAAAGAAAGTGAAACTGCTGACCCTAACTGATAATGTAATATACGTTCGGGTTTCGAAATGATTGCGGAATGGGAAGGAAAAAGCAACACCTCTGAACAAACTACAAAAATAGAGATTTTTGGAATGAATGAAAATGTTCAGCGTTAGCTCGTTTCGATTTATGGCGTAGACTCAGACTCTTAGGCGGAACGAGATGATTAGTTATGTGAAAGATTCGAAATGAATTTAAGAAGAAAGTCAGTTTACTTTTGAGTTGATTACTTTCTCGATTTTGAATTTGAGTTTCAGAAAATTTCGTCTTTTCCCCTTTTTTTCTTTATGTTTACCTGAAATTATTACGAATTTTCGATATTAGCTAATATTAACCGATTGATTGACTGACATTGTATTTTGCATTTATTTATTTATTTATTTATTTATTTATTTATTTATTTATTTATTTATTTATTTATTTATTTATTTATTTATTTATTTATTTATTTATTTATNTTTATTTATTTATTTATTTATTTATTTATTTATTTATTTATTTATTTATTTATTTATTTATTTATTTATTTATTTGTTTATTTATTTATTTATTTTTTTTTTTTTTGCTTCTTTCTCCTGTTTTGGGATAGACCACTATGTTAGGCCTCTATACACTTGTATGGATCGCAGAATTGAACTTGACGCTACTCATAATTGTATTTAATGTCAATTATTTCTTTCGCTTATGTGATAAACAATGAATTAATAACAACTTGTGTACTTATCAATTAATTGGAAAGAAAGAAAGAAAGAAAAAAAAAAACAACCAAATAATTTATTATTTCATTAGCTATCAACTGCCATTAGTTAGTTGTAAAGATTCAAAGTTCATGGAATGAACTTTTGTTTAACGTTATTTAGTTTCACTTTAGTTATAAACAAAAGCAACAATAAACTTAATAAGCTGGCAGCGTAATTAATTGCTCTTACAAACTTAATTTAAAATTTTATCAAATAGCTCACATGAACGCACACATATGCATCTATTATCAAATTTATTAACAATGATGTATTGTTCATAGTAACATTTTAATATGAAGGTGGATAAGATATCGTTTAACCTTCAGTTCATTTTATGCTGCTCAGTAATATAACCAAAATGAACTCAATGACAGCCAGCCACCATTGTATAGGATGGGCATAGAGAGATTTAAAAATAAATCTTCTTTGATAACGACAATAACTCTTTCTATCGTACCGCATACTGTATGAAATGTAAAATTTCGTCGGGATGAAAACATAATTGAGATAACTTCACTAACCAAATTATACATACTCCAGATCACGAACACACACACTGTAAGTAGCTGCAAGAAATATTGAATTACTCGTCAAGCTGTTCTTCTTTTTATTCTCATGGACTAAATTTTAATCACATCTCAAAATATGTGAACAAAGTATAAAATTTCTTTAAGGAGTAATGTGATTCTAGCAGACTTAAAAATATATATATATACATATTCTTTTATACTATCCATCACCTTTATTGTAAAGAAGAAGATTGCAAAAAACAAAAAGAAAAAACAATACTTTCATGCCTTATAATATTGAGTGGGTGTGAAAATTTCTATTGTCTATATATTGCGCGATTTATGAGTAATGAAGAAAAAACTCAAACAGCCAGAGGAGATGTTCTTTCTTAGCTTATGTTGCACTGTAGACGTTTTGCTAAACCGATTTGGCCCAACTTGCCAATCGAAGAACTTAGGAATTTGATAACTTCAGTTTTGTAGGTTAGAAAAATGTCTAGTGTGGACATTACTTAGATGGGCACACCGACGAGATTATCAGGTTTTTCGATTTCGCTCCTTGATTTCGGTAAATGAGGCGAAAATCCGATAGGAGTAGCGAAGTCAGCGAAGTGCTTTTCAAAATGTAACAAGTCAACGTTACTCTGCACAATGGTGCCTGTGGAAAAAAACTTTACATTTTCCAATATTTGTTTGCCTTTTGAAGGGAGCATTATATTTTAATCGCCGACACATGAGAATGTGTGAAGATTATGTAAACGTCTAAATGCACATATTTGTATAAATAAAAATATTAATATATTTCGAATATAATACTTTTATATAAGTTTTACTTTGTAGATAAACAATGCTAGGCACGTTTGGCAAAAAAAAGTCTCATTTACATATATATTTTTTATTTTTGGCCTATCAGAAAATTTAACAACATACACTTGAAAGAAATTTGTCGAAAAATTTGTTTTAAAATTAGTTCAACCTAACTGCCTTAACATCGAAAAGCATTCAAGGGTCTAAAGATACATACGAATATAATTAGCAAAGACACCTACCTACCATCTCGCTTAGCAGAGCTCGGTTAATTAGTTAGGATTTAGTGGTTTGACACATTACATGCACATTACATTGTGCTCTTGACGCCCCATGGCGGAAAGGGAGAAAGCAGGAAGTAGTAGACTTATTAGTCTTATTGATGGACAGCTTTTTTCTATTTTTTAACAACTACTCGCAATGCAAAATCACTGAATATTCTCTGGTTAGCTAGCGATTGCTTCATGCAATACGATGTTGATTGTATTCGTTTGGTTTATGTTGATCATGCTGCTCAGGTGAAAGCAATTAAATAAAAGGGAAAAGAGATTTTCCGCACAACAATGCAATCATGGAAAGGATAGCACTGATTAACTTCATCATTGAAATTGTTTAAGAATTTTATAAAACTTTGTGCTGAATACTAAAATATGCTTTTCTCTGCCCAACTGAAGTATAATTTCTTTATATAATAAAATTAATTTTCAACTCAGCTCTGTTTTACACCACTTATTGTACAGGCTATATTAAGTTAGTGTGGATGTACGTAACATGCAGACGGACTTAAGATAGACCTATCTTTTATGATACCAATCGATTCAGAATCATAATCTAAATTGATCTAAGCCAGTCTGTCCATCTGTCCGTCTGATCTACCTAAATTTTTGTTCAAGCTACAGGGCACAATTTTTGAGATATTTTGAAATTTGGTACAGTAACGTGTTTTTTTGATCCAGGCATGAATAACTATTAAAAATGGTTCGGATCGCTTCACTTTTTCGATCAAACCCCATGTAACGCCCTATTCTAAAAAGTCGTTATATGGGAAAAAATCGCAATTTTCAAAATTTCTCGGCAAAAGTAACTAAGTAGTAGTATAGATATAAAAAGTTTGGATCGGCTGGGGCCCTCTCATAGATGAAAACTAGAGTTCATACGACAAATAAGTATAATTTTTAATGCTTCAAGATGAAAATGATGTCATAATAGTAATTTAACATGAAAGAATTAACTGTACCAAATTTGGACCAACTCGGGCTATTTTTTGAATCATGTCCTAATAAGGATTTTCACGAAAAGTAATCCTTTGTAGAGCGGAAAAGTCTACGTTTTTAGATTTGTTGATGAAAATCGACCCATATTTTGTGTTAAACAATCTGACGTAGGGTATCTAATTGTCGGCCTTGCCCGACTATAAAGTTCTTATTTGATTTTTTTTTTTCTTGTATCATATACAAGTTATGCGAATTGTATTGAATTTAAAAAAACTTCTAATAAAAACCGATACAATAGATTTTGGGGAGTTCACCGCAACTCTGAAGACCGCTAAAAGTATTAGAAAATCAAGTAAAGTGTCACAGTACCTTGGTGATGTGCAATCAAACCGTGTCACAGAGATAGATAGCTTTTACTGGGAATTTCTTTCTTGCGTATGACTCATACCAATACAAATTTTCAATTACATCATTCGGGAATAACCAATACAAGCAGATAGCAACTAACTGTTTTGAATTGAATATTCTGACCAGATCAGGAAGTTTAATTTTTTAATTGACGGGCGTTGAAATTTGGTTTGTTTCACGGTAAAATTTCTGAAATAGTAGTAGAAACGATTTAAGCCAAAATTTAAATTAAGAGCCACGTTATTATTATTACACTAGCGATTTATTTAAAACTGTTAATTGTTTTATTGTTATCCGATTGAAAGCATTTTCTAGAGAGAATTTCTTTTTATACGCTTTTTGAGGGAAGCCATCAAGCTAAGCCTTTTAAGCTAACGTATTTTACGCTTTTTACGCATGGAATCGATCGGTTCGTTATATTTTTTGCTGCCGAACAAGTAAAACTTTAAAAGAAATGGTATCAAAAGAAAGATCAATCCTCTCTTGATTTATGGAACAAATTATCGCAAATGCAGAAACCACAAATTCTTGCCTCGCTGTGTGGGTAAAAGATTACTTCCTTCAGGATTTCTTATGCTTGTGAATTAATCACATTAACAAAAGAGCAATTATTACGATTTTAAACTAAAGACTTGTTGTACATGTTTAAAGAGCATATTACTCTTTCTATACCCTACACCACTTGTAGTACAGGGTATATTAACTTAGTGCGGACGTACGTAGCACGCAGACGAACTTGAGATAAAGCCACCCCTTTTATTATACCGATCGATTCGGAATCATAATCTGAATTGATCTAAGCCTATACTACCACGTGTTCGTCTAATGTCTGTCCATGTGAATTTGTGTTCAAGCTACAGGTCGCACATTTCGAGATATTTTGATGAAATTTGGTACAGTGAAGTGCTTTGATCAACGGTCCACTTTTCCAACCACTCCCCATAATTGCATTCGACAAAGTGATGTAGAGTGTAATGATCGGCGCTGCCCGATTATAATGTTCAAACTTGTTTTCCTCTCGCTTATAGTTCTTGTTTAAGGTGACCTTATGCTAGTTTCTATTTGTGAAAGTAGAAGAAGCACGAATGAACTTCAGCGTCTTGAGGAAATGAAGCAAGAAACTAAGGAAAACAAAAGAGAAAAAGATGCACAAAATATAAGACATACAAGCAAGATAATCATGACAGGTGCAAGATTAAAAAATGAGAAGCAAAAAAGTTCTGTCAGATTACATACTGCATAAATTATATTTTCATTATGATTGTGAAATTTTATATTATATAGACTGGTAATCAATTAAGAAGAGGTTTCGCGATAGTGAGAGTCCCATCGTAACAGCGAAGGAAGGTACATGACTTAATGCTTGAGTGACTTAGTTATGCTGATCATGAATACACAATTACTTCTACTGATGCACGTTTCTGACTGTTGCAAATAGACATTCTTCCGTAACAATTCCATCAGTCGAACACAATTTCCAATATATGTGATATATGTGTACGTTTTCATATCAAAAAAACTTCACACTTAATTAGACCAAGCAACCAACAGCCTATGAAAATCCATTAATATTATCATTACGTTTGTCGAAGGCAAAAGTAGACTTCAGGAATCCCCTGCATGTATTATCGGCATGTGCGTCCGTCCGCTTTAAGAAGTCTCAAGAAAGCTATAAGTTCAGATTTACTCACATAAATATGCTAAGAATAATTGATAAATTGAATCAAGCTAAGAAAAACCAATAAGAACAAGAGGAGATCGAATCTCTCGAATACCCATCACCGTTATCCTAAAAAAATTAAAAGAGCAAAATTCTCACCCTCTATCATAAAAAATGGACGCGGCTGATTCTTTCTATTTTCAAAATAAAATTGTTTTGTCGCATACGCGCATGGGCGTTACGGGCGTTACAGGCGTGTCCTTGGAAAAGTTTAATTCTTTTTCCAAATTTGTAGACGGTATCTTCATTTTCGCTAACGGGAAAATATTTACCACAGTTGCGCAGGCGGACACATAGACAGATTAACAGACGGGGATGATTAGATGCATTCGAAATTTGAAATTGGCCAAGAATTTATATACTTGATGGAGCTTTTGAAGCTTGTTTCTGCTCCCATAGAATATGCATTCAAATTTTCGTACATTTATCTGCTATAGTTTATGAGTAATGAGCAAAAAACCAATTTTTTATTCCCTTCTTACTTTACGTGCTTAGTGCTGTGGCCCGTTTTAAATACCAACTTGTGTGCGAGAACTTCCAGTGCTTGTGCTAAATTTGAAGTCGATAGTTAAGCTTACCGTATACCAAGAGCATTACATAGACGGACAGACACACACATGTGATAGGTATAAGAAGAAAAAAACATAAGAAAATATTACTTAATTTTTGCATCCAGGAGAATATTTACAACAGGCATTACACAGACGGACGGACGGATATGCTTGAACCGATTTAAAATTTGATGCTGATGAAGAATGTACATTGTGGGATCATTGCTGCTTCTTCTTCTAGGCGTTGGAAACGTTTTGACAACGTTTATCCCACATATACCCGGTAAAAGGTATAAAAATGGTTTTAATATCAACGTACTTTTCTTGAAATACGCAGTGTAATGCTAAAATGATTCTCGATAAAGATGTGTTTGTAATCAAAAGCAACAGGAAATAACACCGTTAGTGTACTCTCAATATCTGGATGATATATAAAAGAAATATAAAATAAAATAAATCATATACATAAGCAAAAAAAAAGTAAAATAAAATAAAATAAAATAAAATAAAAGAAGAGAAATGACAACACGAGACTTTAAATTGTTGGGAAAATAAACCTTAATGGCTAGGCCGTTATCTTTGACATACATACATTCGTAAACTTACATACATATGTAATATTACTGTCGTCATAATTGTTTTGCAATTTCATGGTTCGGTATTCCATGCAATAAACATGTTTGCTTACCATCTTATGTATACGTGTATATATATATATATATATATGTATATATATATAGATGTGCGTACTCGAGCATTTACGTACCAGCATATAGCTATTAAGAAACATTATCGTGAGTAAAGCTTACAAAAGACCGCCAGTAAGCTATGACACGCCAGACCCAGTCTGCGATGGCGGCATATATAATGAATACAAAGCGTTATTTGCTTTGACTTTGATTTTTTCGTCACTTTACAATATAATTTAGTAGCGAGCGCAAAATACGCTGCTGCACAAACGCACACATATCGCCTTAAATTCGAATCGAATTTTCTTTAAAACAAATAAGAACATTATAGTCGGGCAAGGCCGACATACACCACATTGTTTCACACAATTCTTATTTTGATTATAGAACACAAAAATTACATTGTGTTTCTGCATGAAGGCATATTTTTCAAGAGCGTATTTATGGGGAAACGGGAACAAAATGCAACCTAATCTAGTACAAGTTTAATCCTTACATAGAGAAGAACTCGAAAATAGGCGTAGATGGTCCAAATTTTGAACAGTTTATTTTTTTATGAGTTTCCTATAATATTGTGGGTAAATTTCCGACACCACTTGTTTAAACTTGGATTTTTCTGCTCTATAAAGAATTAATTTTCGTCAAAAACCTTATTAGGGTAGGATCCAAAATATAGCCCGAGTTGGTCTAAATTGAACACAGTATAGTTAATTCTTTTATGCTAAATTACTATTAAGGCATAATTTTCATCTTGAAGCATTGAAAATTATACCTTTTTGTCGTGTGAACTTCAGTTTTCGTTATATGAGAGGGGGCTTCAAAAATATTCCAGCCGGTCCACCAATTTAGAATGCCGCATTACTGCTAAGTAGCCGCTGTCGCTGTGAAATTTCGAAAATTGCAATGTTTTTCCACATAACGACTTTTCAGAAGAGGACGTTACATGGGGAGTGGTCGAAAAAGGGAACCGATCCGTACCATTTTCAATAGCGTTCGTTCTTGAGTCCAAACACATCACTAAAGTATTTCCAAAATTGCGATCTGTAGTTTGGACACAAATTTAAGTGTACGAACATCAGGCGGACAGACGGATAAATAGGCCTAGACCAACTGAGATTATGATTCGGAATCGATCGGTATAATAAAAAGTGAATCTATCTTAAGCACTTCTTTGTGTTACATATGTCCGCACTAATTTAATATACCCTGTACCACAGTGGGTGGACTTCTTTATTCTTTAAACAATCATGTTAGGACAGAAAGAAACTGAAGAGCAAAAAAGAAACAGGAATAACTAACGCATACACGTGCACATATGCTACGCACATGATTAGGCTTAGTGCTGACAATTAGTCATCGCTCTTCTCCTATATGACTTGTGGCAACATTTTCGTATCAAAGGTATTTTGTTTCCTCATTTATTATTATATATTGAATATCAATTTTAAGTGATTTATACAGCAAAGTATTTTAATATTTATTTCTTTGAATTATTGATTTGCACTTTTATTGCAATTGGTAAAAATAATAACTAAACAAATTGTGCGTTTTATGGAAATTGACATCTGTGTGAATGTCGATTATTATTCCAAGGAATGTGAGTTTTTTTTTTTTTTCAACACTTTTTTTATGTACGACAGGAAATGTTTAGGGTATTTTAAAATTCTTGTGAATTTTATTTTTATTTTTTATTATTTTGTTTAAAGCGAGAAAGATTTTCAGTTCGTTAAATTTTCGCAGTCATTAAAAAAATCACCTACGGGATTATATGCAACTGAAAACAGAATTCAGAGAAAATCAAAGCCTTAAGGAACGTACACCTCTAACTGACCGCTTACTCACTATATTATTGCCATAACACATATTCACACCACATTGTTACAAATTTTTGCTTTCCATGTAAGTCATGCTCTTCTAAACCGATATTCAAGTATATCGAAACGTTCGCAACACCAGAGCACCCTATAAGATATAGATATATACTTAATCGGTATCATATGCCGAGTCAATCTAAATATGTTTGCCCGCTTGTGTAATATCTATGGTAAACATTTTCCTGATCACAAGATGCCAGCTGAAAGTTTAGCAGAAATATTGGATATTCTTGTAGGCAAATTGTTATCGAAAATGGACTAAATCGGTGAAAGGACACGCGCCTGCAATGAAACATAAATTGAGAACACCTCCGTTTGCTAAATTTTTTGCTCATTACCCATGAACCGCAATAGGCTTGCAATAAGCTGGATAAAATTAATCGAGGGGTGCGCCTGCAACACATCATGTGAACTGAGAAGACCTATTTTCTTTTAAAAATCAATAACATAATTTTATTAACTGCTTTAATTTATTGCTCTCTCTCTCTTTAATCGGTGAATTGTTACTAATAATAATTCAAATGAGACCAATCAAGTCTAATAGCAACGCGACATTGAGCTTAACTTTATCAAACTTTGAAGCCTTGCAATCTTATGCTCCGTTAAAGGCGATCTAAAAATTTCATTTCAACTCTAGAATCTATCTAACCGATAAGGAACAGGTGAACATGGCTGAACTCTGTCATCTTCTGTAAATCAAGACTTCTTATCTTTTCGGAAGTTTTTCGTATGGGCATTTTACGGTGTTTGAGGTATTGAATATTGGATTCAATACTGTAACGTATATATACCCTACATCACCCTAAGACTCAGAAGGGCTTGAGGTAGACTCTTTTATTATAGCATTCGATATATGCATGTCTGTCCGTCTGTCCAGATATTTTCGTATTCAACGTACAAGTTGCGAGCACTTGAGATAATGCCACGTTTTACTATACACTTCAATTCAGAATTACTTTCTGAATCGATTCAAATTTGTCCGTCTTAGGTCTGTTCATGTATTTTTGTGTTTAAATCCAGTAATACCCGGCATCACTTTTGAGATATTTTGAGGATATTGGATATACCGACCTGTTTTGACCCCCAGCACGAACGCTGTTAAAAATGATTCGGTTCAGATCACTTTAACGTATGATACGTTATTTTAAATGGCTGTATTAAACGGTGATGTAGGGTACATAATGATGGCCCAGCTATCGTATTTTTACTTATTTTCATTCATGGAGGCATAGCATCCTTTATGCATCATTTATGCATATGTGGAGCAAATCCTAGGCCAAAATAAGTAGCATACAAGACGAGTAGACGGGCAACTATTCTTAGATCTCACTAACATAACATGGCGCCGTCTGGCAACCCATTATACCGATTGAAAATTTTCAAATAGCTTTTCAATATAAAAAATCGATACTTTTCAAGGACACGAAATATTTATTAGTGATTAAACAAGAAAGCTCACCAAGTGATTGGTGAGCATTTCAATCGTAAATTTTGTTTTATTGACAGGTATTCTCAGGTATTGTAAAGTCATCTTTGAGAGAAAATTTCGCTGCCCAAAGCGGATAATTCCACTTGAGATGTTGCATTATTCGCTGAGATTGATTCCTCGCGCATATTTTTGTTGCTAAAACCGAGCGACACTTGGCAATCATCTATGCTCCGAGGCAGATAAATGAAATGGATCAGGAGTAAATGTGTGTTTTTTCCATCGAAATTATTTTTTCCCTTATCGTGCCTATCATGCGCATACACATTTTTAATTTGCGTAAGTTATGTCGAAAAACCGCATCTCGAAATTCTCAACAATAATAAGAACAACAATGCCGGGGTTTGTCGGGGTTATAATTAAAATTTCTTATGGGTATTATGCGTTTGATTCATTCACGTGCAGATTTCCATGTATGTATGGTTGACGAGCTCAAGAGTGCAAGAGTGTCTAAAAGTCGTTTTGAACTGATTATGGTTATGGGCTTTGTTTTTTTAAAACACCATTAAAACCACATATTGACCTTCCTGTTGCTTTCTTTCTTATTACCCTCAGCTTACCCTGCCTTGTTTTAGTCTCATTCTATTAATTCGATACAAAACAATACGAAAGCGTCACCACTAACGAGAATTTGTCATCGTTACGATAAAACAAAACAAAAACGAAGAAAAAGAGAAGAAAAAAAAAAATCCGAATGTTTTTTTTTATTTTTTTCATTTTCTATTTATTGTATATTACTCGTTGTTTATTTTATTTGTTTCGTATTTTTTAAGCTGATTTCGTGTGAATTCATTACACGCGTGAGCAATCGGTACATTCTCACACATTTCTCTCGCAGTGTTTGTTAAAATTCTTTTTTAATTAAATTTTCTTATATGCTCTCTGCAATTAATCGCTGGTTGCCGTGGGTGTTGCGTCGTCTATGAGAGAGTGAGCAGCAAGCGTTTTATTTTATTAATTGTATTTTATTCAGATAAAATAATTAAAACAAAAGGAAATCGCAAATCGTTTATATCCCAGTGCACTGGATGCGCAAAATGCAACTTTTTGTGTAAGTTTTTAAATTGAAAATTGAAAAGAAAAAGTTTTTTTTTTTTTTTTTTTTAAATGTTGTTCAACTTGTTGTCTGTTTCAAAAAAATTTCATTTGTTTTCTTTGATAACGATGATGATGATGATGATGATGATGATGATGTGAGAAGTAGATAAGGTACGAGACATGAGAAAACACAAAGAAAAAGAGACAAGGGAATGTGCCCACGCCCCTCTCCCCTCCCCCGCCGGAAAAAGAATTAATATGCATTTTGTGTAAATAAAATTTATAAAATTAATTTCGGCGCATACCCAGGTTTGTTGTGCACACGCTCTCAGAATAAGCTAAGCGCGTACCGCTTTAACTCTGCTTTTCTGTTTTTATCAGTTATCAGACAATGTTTTGCACATATATTGTTATGTACACTGTCCATATTCCTAATCAGTGCAAAATTCTAAACCATTCTTCTATATGAATACAACAACACGGTCGCGTTAATTAAAATTCTCAAGTATTGCAATTTTTTTTTTTTTTTTGAATATTAAAAAATGGACCAACACAATCCCCGCAACGAATCGAAACGTATTCGAGAAATTTGTCAGCAATTGTAATATGGTATCGGAATTTCCATTTACATAAAAGAAAGTAATAAGTCCTTTATATATGTGCAACAACTTGTACAAGACCTTCTTGGGTCTGTATAGTTTTAATGTCGAAAATATGTGAAAAGTTTTACAAAAGATGACAGATTTGATCTATCTATTCTTGATGTTAACATTTTTACATATAAGAGCAATAAGGCAATAATTGCTACATCAAGCTTACAACGAGAGTTCCCACGAAAAAAATACATACATACATAAATACTATTGAGCTCTTATTACTCTTCTAAATATTTATAATTCAATTTTTCGAATTCGACTCCGTCTTGTTTTCTTCGTCATAGCGTAATCTCGATGTTTTGCATTAAATTAATTTCCGAATGCAAAATTTTATTACTGACATCACAGTTTGGTTCTCATTTCTTAAGTTTTACTACAAGAACTATAACTCAACTAATATTTTAGCTATTTTAATGAGTTCTAGTGGTAACAGGTAAAGGTCTATGCTTTGAGACATTACCTACTGTTCGCTTCATTCGTTGATTTAATGGTTTAACAGTAGGTACCGGCAGTGTGGACAATAATAAACGAGAACTCACTGAAGGTTAAAGATCAAGTCCATACATTTGCGCTGATGATAAGAATTATGATTTCTTTCTCATTAATATGAACTCACTCAAAATGCACAAGATTTTGCACAATCCTTGTATGCTACAGAGTATAATAAATTTGTGCTGTATGTAATACACACACACACACACACACACACACACACACGAGATCTTAAAATATTTCCATGTATTATGGTACCGATCGAATTAAAATCATTTATTGAACTGATATAAATATGTCTGTCCGTCTGTCCGGCTAAGGTCTGCCCATGTACGTTCGTGCTTAATCGACAGTTCACAATTTTCGACACGTGCGAAATGGATTAGATCAGATGCGTTTTACGACCACATCCTATATACAACAAGCTTACAATATCCAAAATTTCCCAGCAGCAAAAATCATTGCGTGATCATATTTTGGCATACTAATAAAAGAGGCAAAAGATTTGGATTGGTTGGGCCGATATTTTCAACCCTCTTTCAACCCTCTTAACTTTCTTAAGGAAAATAAGTCTTGATATGGCGAAATCGTTCCATTTTTAATATTTCGGAATGATAATTGAGTAATAACAGTAGTTTGATATAAAGCGCAATTGTACCAAATTTGAATGGTGTCCGTCAATTTGTGGCACCTTAGTCTGTATAGGGTAATTAATTGTACCTGATTCGGATTATATTCATGCCTATTTTTCGAAACCCATTCTGTATAAAGCTATTCATGAAATGTAAGCCTGAACTGAAATTTTATGGAATTTATTACGACAATACATATGTAAATGAGAAACTAATTCTGGCAAATTCAATCAGGTCCGTTTATGTTTTGAATCCTTTTCCTCCACATAAAAGATCCCCTAAAAAGTGTGCTCTTATATGAAAACAAGTTGTGAATAAAGTGTAAGTATAGTTGGTACTGCTTGACTATATTTTTTTTAACTTTTTTTTTTTTTTTTTTTTTGATTTCTTTAATAAATGTAATCTCTACCACACTGTATATATTCCCTAAATAGATAGCGTGACCTATTATAGCTGCGACGACGCACCAATCATAATTAAGGTATGGTCTACCGCACTGATAATTGAATCCGATTTGGTAATTACGCTGCTTAGTTACTTCTTAAGTATGCGGTAGACGATATTAAAAATTCGCATTGATTGCCGCGATATATGTCCTTTATGCGATCTGGCAAAACATAGATAACCTCAAAAAAAAAAAGCCACATTAAACCGAGGCATTCTTTTAAGGATGAATCGTGTAACATGTGTATGATCTCGGATTGCTTTGTTCTCTTTGTATTTAATGTTTTCTTAAGTATCGTTTAAATGAAATAAAAAATGAAAAATGAAAAATTAACGATCAAGTTGCGGCTATTAACAAAAATTCGATTTAAATTGAACGTAAATTGTTTATTTGTTGTTCTCGGCTTTCTTACGAATATCGCTGACATCAACAGGATCTTTTTGTTAAAATGCGCCAGCACTGTTATATTGATAGAGACTTTCCTTTATATTCAAGTTGTTGTGACTAAATAAACAAACCATAGACGAATATACGTACAAGTATGCGTACGTAAATATTTTCGCTATGCATATGTGTATGCAACATATGTAAATAAAAGATAGCAATCAAGAATTCTATTCATGTGATTTATTTAATTAGATACATATACACACACATATATATATATATATATATATATATATATATATATATATATATACATATATAATA